>JAODAL010001177.1:122500-245462 GCA_025379985.1 Phyllomedusa bahiana | reverse complement strand
TCTGAAGATTTCTGGAAAATTACATTGTTTTTTAACACAAAGATTGCTTTGTTTTCAGCAAAAAAATGTCCCCCTTTAAAATTTAAAAAAAACCAGGCAAAAAATTTCAATTTTCTCAATTTTCAGTGGGAAGCCTTTTCACTGTCTGAATTTGCTGGAAAGGGCTTGTCCCTCTACGGTCAGCTGTGAAATTTCGCCTCACTTAAAAATATAAAAGGGTGGGAAGTCAAGAAAAAAATTTTTCCACGGGACAAAACCCCAAGGGAAAATTCTTAAGGAGCCCAAAGGAAAAAAATGGGGAGAAACTCAAATTATGCCTTTGTTGGCAGCTTTAAAACCCCGCCAAAAAAAACCCCAAAACCCATTAGACTTCATTTTTCGAAAAGTAATTTCCTTTTAATGGGGGGGAAAATTCCAGGGGGAAATTTTTAATTTTTCCTTTCCCCCTTAAAAATTTGCCAGCGGCAGGTGTATTTTTTTTGTAATTTAGGGGAGTTGCCAAATAGTTTAAAACTTCTTTAGATCGACTTTTGTTTAAAGACATTCAGCTGCAATCTAAAATTTTTCTCCCCTTTCCTGTGAATCCCTGGAAAATAAAAAGGCCCCAAAATAAATTGGAGGGGAAAATAAAAAATGTAAAACCTTACCCTTAAAATTTGGATCGATTTAAAAGGGGTTTGAGGGGTTTTGACAAGCATTTTTGGGTTTCTTCCAGAAGCAAGACCCCCCGTCCCGGGTTTATCGGGCCCATTACAAATCGTGTCATAAAAGGGGAATGGGGCCCAGAGCGAAATAGCACACATGACCTGTGGGCGATGTAGAGTGTAAGGTACGTTCACAAGCGTTTTGGATCCTTTTTTATTATGCATGTTTGGATCAATGTTTCTGACCCTAAACAGCCCCAAACCCACTCATCAAATTAATGTGAAATTTTGAAGCATGCACGTGCACCACCATCGGTGCACCACCTATCTCCCGGTTGCGCCGGAAAAATTTAACAGAAAAATACACGAAAAAGGGCCCACATTTTGGTGCAGAATGTTGCATTTATTAGGGTTTTTAAAACACTTTTTTTTTTTTGTTGGGAAAGCGTATTTTACATGCGTCTCTTGACCCTTTCCCAAAAAATTAACTTTAAAATATGGCCCTTTTTTTAATGCAGCGGGATCCCCAAATTTAACCCTTCTGCCGGGAAGCCATTTTTGGGCCTCTCTTGACAGACCCCTTTTTAAAAATCTGTCATGTGTCTTTTTTGGGTGAGAAAAAACTTTTTGACCCCTTTAAAATTTACCCCATGTGTTTCGAGATTGTTTTCTCTTTTAAACCACATTGGCTTTTAAGTTAGTAAAAAAAAATTGTGGCCCAAAAAATGATTTTTTTATTTGTGAAAAATATAAATTTTTGGTGAAAAAATGGGAAAAAAAATTTCCCAAATTTTTCAAACTTAAAAAATTTCTGATGAAAGACAGATAGTTTTTTTCACTAAAAAAATAGTTTAAAAATTTGCATCTCCCTATGTTGCTGTAGTTTGGCATAAATTTTTTAAAATTTTTTGTTTTTTTTTTTTTAGGGGACATTGGGGGGGCTTATAATTTTGTAGAAATTTTTTCAAATTTTCAAGAAAATTTGCAATATACATATTTTTAGGGACCGGGTCCAGTTTAAAACGTGACTTTGTTTAAACCCTGTAGGGTTAAAGTTTACCCCCAAAAAATGACCCCCTTAAAAAACTAAAACCCTTAAAAGTATTAAAAACCGGAATTTGGGAAAGTTTTTTAAACCCAATTTAGGTGTTTAAACGGGAATTTTAAAGCAAAGTGGAAGGGGAAATTTAAAAAAATTTTCATTTTTTTTTGAGTTTTTTAAAATTTTATCCTTTATTGACAAGAATACGGTAAATTTGGATCGGGGAATGCAAATTAATATTGATTCCCGGTTTTCTCCCTTTTTAAGTTTTTCCCCTTTATGTGGCCCTAGTGCATTTTTTGGCTCAACCCCCAACCCCCAGAATAGGAGGAGCCCCCAAATGGACTCTGGGGTTCTTTTTCATTAAATTTTTTTTGGGGGCCATTTCAGGTTTGGGACACCTAAGGTTCCAAAACTTAAAAAAAAACCCCAAAAAAAGGCCCCCCATAGGGGGAAACTACCCCCCTTTAGGAATCTTTTCCAGAGGGGCAGTGAGTATATCGACCCACAGGGGTTTTCCAAAAATTTTTTTTAGCGTTGGGGCTTTGAAAAAAAAAAAAATATATATTTTTTCCAATAATCTGCAATTTTAGCTAAAAAATGTTTAATTTTTACAAGGAATTTTGGAAAAAAACCCCCAAATTTATTACGAAATTTTCTTCCAAGTTGGGCCAATCCCTTAAAATTGGGGGGTGAAAAATGTGTTTGGGGGGAAATGGCGGGGGTTTACAAGGGGGGGTTGGGGGAAAATATTTGGCTTTTGGCGAAACGGGATATTGGGGGGGCCCATGTCGCATCGGCAAAGCCCCAAAGTATAAACAGGTAAAAAACCCCCCAAAGAATTTTCCTATTTTGGATTCACCAACCCTTTCGGGATCTAAATTAAAGGTGTATTGTGCTTTTTTGGTGGCACAGGTTTTTCTTTAGTTTTTTTTTAGATTTGGGCCCAAAAAATTTGGGGGGGGAAAACGCGGGTTCCCGCCATTGTTTTTGGGCTTATTTTTACAGTATTCGCCATAGGGAAAATTTTAAACTATGGGGGTGGGTTTCCAATTGAATGATATAAATTTTTTTTATAGTTTTTTATGTTTTATTACTTTTACAAAATTAGAAGGATTTTTAAAAAAAGGTTGCTTTTTTATGTTGCCCTATTTCGCCACCCAATTATCTTTCTTAATTTTTTGAATAGGGGAGCTGTTTTTGTGGGTTGTTTTTTACGAGAGATTTTGATGTTTTTTTTTGGTAAAAATTTATGGGGGGCTGTGATGCTTTGATCATTTTTTATTAAGGTTTTTGTGGGGCATTTTGTACAAAATCCCGCAATCCTGGTTAGTGTTTTTTATTTTTTTTTTTTTTACAGGGGGGTAAACTGGCGTTTTAAATGACATCCTAGTTTTCCTCACCCGGTTGAAAACGTTACAGCGTTACCCATTTGTATATTTTTTTAATTTTTTAAACTGTTTTTTCACAATAAAACACATTTTTTTATTTAAAAAGGGAAAAAAATTTTTTTCCCTCACCGCATTTCTGAGAGCCTTTAACCCTTTTTTATTTTTTTTTTAGGGGAGCGGTTTAGGGATTTTTTTTGGGGATGGTTGATGTTTTTTTTGGGTTTAACATTTTTGGGGGGCAAAAGATTTTTATGATCTTTTTTAAAATCCGTTTTTTGGAAGGAGGGTAAAGAAAATACGCAACCCTAGCAGTGTTTTTTTTTTTTTTTTTAATACGTTCCCGGGGCAGTTACCCGTGAAAGTTAGTTTTACTTTTTTGTGGGTTGAAAATGATTTCGGTGAAAACCCAATTTTTATGTAGTTTTTTTATTTGAAAGCAAAATTTTTTTTTAAAAAAAAGTTTTTTTTATTGTGTAAAAACCAAAAAAATTTTTGCATCGGGTATCTTTAATAGCCCCGACCTTTTTTTTAAAATTTTTTGTTAAAGGGCTGTTTTAAGGGGCTTTTTTTTGCGGGTGAAAATGACGTTTTAATTGGGACAAAATTTGGGTTTATATTAGTTTTTTTACGGGTTTTTATTCCCCTTTTTGTGATGCAGGATGTACAAAAACGAATTCTTTGATGTTTTTTTTTTTTTGTTTTTTACGGGTTCACCGTAAGGGTTAATTAAAATGACAGATTTTTTAGGGTGGGTCGGGTACGCACGCGGGATACCAATATGGGTACTTTATTTATTTTTTGATCTTTTTTGGGGGATTGGCGTTTTTAAAGGGGAAAAGGGCGGTGTACGGTTTTTATTTTTTTTTTGTTTTTGGGTTTTTCTTTTTTTTCAATTTTTTTTTTACTTTTTCACACTTTTTACACTTTTTCCCCAGGGGGGAAATTTCCCTGAACGTTTGTCAGGGTGTTCATGTAATAAAAGATCAACCCAGCTTATAGCTGGGGTGCTGGTCTCCTGGGGAACTGTTGTTAAAGCTCCCAATGCATTGGGGGGATTGTGAGTCACCAAAAAAAAACCCCGGTTGCTGTATTTTAGAAACCCGGGCTGCCCGGTTGGAGACTCAAATTACGGCGCTCAGGTCCCTTAATGCGCCGGATTTTCGGGCAGCGGGGGAAAACTCACTCACCGTGGGGGGTGGGGGGCATGATGCAAACAGTAATTTACCCCTGGTTCCATGCCCGGGGATCTTTTCGCGCTCCCCCTTGGGGAAACGGGGAAGAAACCCCTTGAGTACTCATACCCCGGGAATTTTCGGGAACCCCCACATGACATTTTAGTAAGGCAAATGTTGGTAAGGGGGTTTTTTTAAAAAATATAGGGTTGTTTCTACTGCAAACCAAAATGAAACCAAACATGAACCCGCATGTTGGATTTTCCCTTTGGATCGATTTTGTTTGCGGGTTCTGGGAAAGCGTTTTTTTTGTTTTCCAAAAAAGGATCAAGACGCATGTGAAATTACCTAAATTGATTGTAAACTTTTTCGAGCAGAGCCCCCACACCTTTTTGTTCATTGTAAGTAAATTTTTTTTTGTGTAATGTTGCCTTTTGTCTGTAAATTTTACCCTCTACAATGTAAAAGTGCTGCAGAATTTGTTGCCGCCCATTTTTAAAAAAAGATTAATATTATTATAAGGGCTGCAGACATTTGGTTTTTTTTTTTTCTTTAAAAGTAAAGAAGTTTTCTGGGGATTTATAACAGGGATTCTTGGATGTAGTAAAAGCTTTTGAATGTATTTAAATCTGATGACCCCGTATCCCGAAAATGTTGCGTTTTAATTTGAAAATTGTAAGCGATTTGTTTGTTTTTATTATTCCACAGACGATTGCGTATGTCCTTAAATGAACCTAAAGGGGGGGTAAAGATGTGGTTTAAGGGGAAGGGCATAAATAATTTAAAAAATTTTGGTTTTCCCCCCTTGTTTCAATATAGAACCCCCTAAGACTGGGGAATCTTAGCTCACAGTAAATTAATTGTGCCAGTGACATGCTGCAGCACATGCTGCAGTGCACATGCTGCACATGCTGCAGCTGCAGCAAAGATGTACATGATGAGAACATTGTTTTCCCATTATACAAATCCCATGTCAGACCACACAGGGAATATTGTGTACAGTTTAGATTAGCAATCAGCGGCTGCAGTGGTCATTGAAGTTTGTTGGCCCCATAAAAAGAAGCATAAGCCCGAGGCAGAGCATCATGGAACAAAATCCCCGTAATAAGTGGATTTTTTTTTTTTTTATACTTCTTTTTTTTTCTTTTTTTTCTTATTCTTTATTTATTTTTTTTAAAGGGTCTCCCCCATTTTTGGGAAGGTAAAAGGAAAAAAAAGGGGGGCATATTGCAAAAACCCCCTTTAAAGTACAGTGCTCACGTTTATTAAGTTAGATTTAGCAGGTACAGGAAATTAATCGCTTTATTTCCCAATTGAGAGGAAAATTTTTTTGGAAAGGATTTTTCATGTTACAAGATAACTGTCCTTAAAAAAACATGCTTCATTAATGGACCGTGGTTCTCACTGCATTTAGAAATCCCTATGCTACATTGTTGGTGTGGGTCTGCCCAAAATGTGTTAACAAAATGAGCCGAAAAATATATAGATGGTACATTGCTTTAAAGGACCGTGCAGGAACCATTTGTAATGGCCCAAAAATTTATGCTTTCGATAAAAACCTCAGAAGCCTTGTTAAAAGTGGAATAACAGCAGAGAGACAAGGCTTACAGCATAAAACAAGGTGTGCCTAGAAGAGGAAGGGGGACATTTTTTTTAGCTGGATCCCAGTGGTTTGTTAAGGAGAGGTTATTATACAGTATTTGGGATTCTCATGTCTATTCTCTGTAAATCGACTAAACAAGATATTTACAGAACTTCGGAAGAGTGTCACGTTATTAGGTCGGAACACATCTATCATTTTAGTCACAGTCATTTAAAGGTACAGGCTCATGTATTTCACAGCTGTCACTCCAAGAAGTATTTATTCTTCTCAAACCGCTTAACATTTGCTTATACATTTCATGGTTTGCCAGGCTGCCACTCTGATTTCAGGAGAAGAAGACAGCTACATTCTCCATCCCTGATTAAACAGTAAACTTCCCTTCTCACTGGTCCTTGATTTTTTACAAGCATATTATACAAGTCTATATGTGACAGCGATGCTACAGCTCTACTACTGTGATTGACCATGGTTACATAGTTACATAGTTTGTAAGGCCAAAAAAAAGACGTCCATCCAGTTCAGCCTATTTTGCTAAAGCGTTGATCCAGAGGAAGGAAAAACCCCCATGAGGTAGAAGCCAATTGTTCTCATTTTAGGGAAAAAATTCCTTCCTGACTCCAATCTGGCATCAGAATAAATCCCTGGATCAACGACCCTTGTCCAGAATTCTAATCACTATAATTTGTTATATTATTGCCCTCTAGAAATGCATCCAGACCCTTTTTGATCTCAGTTATTGAATTCCCCATGACAAGTTCCTCTGGCAGAGAGTTCCACAGTGTCACTGCTCTTACAGTAAAGAATCACTTTCTCTATTTATGTAGAAACTTTCTTTTCTGAAGACGTAAAGGACGCCCTCTTGTTCTGGATACAGTCCTGGGTATAAATAGATCCTGGGATAGATCTCTATATTGACCTTTAATATATTTATACATATTTATTATGTCCAACAGTATTTTCTCTAAAGAAATTAATTACAAAATCTTGCAAATCTTTCTGGGTATTGCAGCCCACCAGCCTTATTATTTTTGTTCCCACCTTTGTACCGTTAAAGCTCTACAATGTTTTTCCTGTGCAGGTCCCCAAAAATGCCCCAAAAAATTCCATGTAGGGTCTGCCCAAATGACTTGTTAAGGGAGAAAATTTTCTCATATACAATAAAAACTCTGGGAAAACCCAAACTTTGGAAAAGGAATTAGGAAAGTAAGTGGACAATACCCCTTAACTGTAGCACCCAGGTCAGGCAGCAGTGCCAAGGATTTTGGATCATGGGGTGTTTAAAAGGGGCATAGTTGCACATGATGGGAAAATCATTCTCCCATTATAAAAGTCAAGGTTAGCCCCAAACATGGATATTGTGTACAGTTTTGGGCACCAGAACAAAGGCGGCAACAAAAACAATTTAAAAGGAGGGTGGACTGAAAAACCCCAGCAAGATTAGGGTTATTTATTTTTGCCAAAGACGGCTTCGGGGTTTGACCTTAAAAAATTTAAAAGGTCAATTAGAGATCTCTCCCAAGATCTATTTTTTTCCCCAGGCTGTTCGAGAAAAGGGGGCATCTCTAGTCTTGAGGAAAAAAAGCTTTACATAAAAATAAAAAGGGGGTTCTTTATGCTAGAGCGGTGGACTGTGGAACTCACTCCCAGAGGAACTTGTATGGTGAATTCATAACTAAGTTAAAAAAAGGGTCTGAGCATTTCTAGATGAAATAATAAAACAAAATTTTAGTGTTTATTCTGATTCCCGTTTGGATTCGGGATGGAATTTTTTTCCCTAAAAAAAGGACAATTTGGGCTTCACTCTGGAGGTTTTTCCCCTTCTTCTGGTTTCCACAAAGGGACAATAGGTGAATGGATGGACTCTGTCTTTTTCCCAGCTTTGCAACCTATGTAACTATGAAGCCTTCTCTCGCTGAATTGTAAAATAATACAAATTGTCTTAGAAAACAAATGTGTAGTTGCTTTAGTATATTTCTCCCTCCTTGTTTGCTGCAAGGGCAGGTGGCAAAGCAAGTTTAGGTATACCCACCTATCACCCCCTACAGTTCCCTCTGCTTAGTTTAATAGGCTCCCCGTGCTGCAGGTTTCGAGGTTTTTTTTCCCGGCTTGGATTACCTCGGGGAGTAAGGGAAAAACCCAGTTGGCACCCGGCTTAACAGCTGGGGTTCTTTTCAGGTAGAAGGCGAAAAAGAGGAGGTGAAGAGTATGTGAATATATGATTCTTGAACAGTGGCTCTAAGGTGTGCCCCAAGAATCAACTCCGTGGTGGGCTCCAAATATTACTCCAAAGGGGGGCCCAGACCCCCAGTCTGACATGATCACTTCATTCAATGGAAGGGGGGCATTTTTAAAAACACAGCTGTTCCGCATTACCTCAGCTTGTGTTCCCACTGAGCCACTTTTATGCATCATGTCATGCTCTGGACGCACAGCAATCATGACCCCATTTTGTCAATCTGTATATCAGGTACATGAGCAATGTACTTGAGTCATCATTTAAAACCCGTGGGGGACGTATGACTAAGAAATATCAAGTTTGAAACCGGAATATTTTGCCTGTTTACAGTGTGATTATTTTACTCATTGGAATAAAACAAAATTTTAAGTACTTCGGGATTGTGGGGGTGTGGATTATAAGGGAAGACCCCAGTCGGAACCGGGAGCTTTGGGGGCACTGGAACGCCGGCGGAGGGTGAGCCATTTTTTTCTAACAGTGGGGTGTAGTTGAATTTTAAAAAACTAAAAGAAAACTCCTTTAAAATTTTAGTCTTTAATATTTAATACATTTTTGTTTAAAAAGCATTATTGAAGTTTTATACATAATGAATGCAGGTTAAAACTAGACTTTTACAGTTTACATATTAAAGCAGACCAGGGAAATCATTATCATGAGTTGGACATTCTATCATTTTAAACTCTGTTCCCGCCCTATTTGGATATTTTCAGTTTTTATTACATGGGCTCCATTTTGTGATATCGATTTTCAGTATTTTAATTACATAAAAATTCCAAAATATGATGTAGTGTAGATCTTCCAATAATTTGAAAAATTTAATTTATTTGTTGGTGCTATCTTGCACCTTTCCCACAAAGTCTGAAAAATGACAATTTGCAATATTACATATTTACAAGAAAAAAAAAGCAAACTTTCTGAAAAGGCACGGGGTAAATTTTCCCCAAAATGAAATTCCGTAGTTTTAAATGGGTTTTCCAGAAATTAGTTAAGAAAAAGGGTCTTTTTGCTTTTCAGAAACTGTGCCACTACACCACGTGTTTTGGCTATGGATGGGACAAGCAGACTGTTTTTTCAAAATTGGACAACCCCCCGCTACTTTTCTGGAATCCAAATTTACAAATTCTAAAACGCTGAAAAAACATCCCCTTGTTGGGGCATTTCGCATTTTTGCCTTTTTTCGTGTTTTTGTTGGCTTTTTGGAGCGTTTTTTTTTTTTTTTTTTTCAGGAAAAAAAAAAGTTTTGGTTGTCTCCATTTTAATTTAAATACGATTGTAATTTCGGCAGTTTTGGATTCTAAAACCCCGAAAATTCGATTGGGTTTAGCCCGCCATGGACGTTAATGAAAAAACGACCTGTGTCCCCACAAGTATTTTTTCGCTCGTCTTTTGGCACCAGCTATTTTATAAACAGTGTATAATACACCCGGGGCTTTGCTTTTTTGCATTTTCCCCTAAATTTAAAATTTTATGGGCGACGGCAAAAAAAATTGAGAAAGACTTTTGGGGTTTTTTTGTCCCTTGCAGTGAGATTTGCCTTGATTTGATGTATATTTCTGCAAAAAAGCCCAAAAAACGTCTGGCATTTTACTTTTGACCCCAATGGTAAATTTTTCCCCTCTCATGTTTCAAAACGCCCCGCAGAAAAAAAATGTATGTGGAAAACAAAGACATTTTTCTATAAAAAGCTAGGGGAAATTTGTTTTCAGCAATTTTTTCGCGTTTTTTTTTAAAACGAAAAAATGAAAAAGCGTACATTTTTTGTGCAGTGAGACTAAATTAGAGATTTGGGGGGGAAAAAATGTGATCCCCAGAACGCAGGCAGTCTTAATATTTGCCCAATACACTGGCTGGAGCTGAGCTAAAAAAAACTAAATACATGTCAGTAAGTTGCTATCGTGGCCAAAACCCATACCTAACTTTTTTTTTTTTTTTATCTTAAAAAGTGTTTTCTAAAAATAACAACCCCTTTTTAAAATAAAACCCCAATTTTTCTCCCTTCAGTTGGGAAAAAGCGCCTTTAGGCATTATAAAATCTTACAGAGTAAATAAACAGCATTTGTTGTGGACTGTCATGTTTAAATTCACTGCCCTCTGCAAATTTCTGTCCTATTGACGGAAAAGCGAAAAAACAAGCTGCAGTAAACGGGAAAGTAGCATGTTGTGAGGCTCAAGTGCTTCTGTAAAAATGACTTTTAAACTAAGTTTTTTTATAGACTTACCCCAAAAAAAAATAATTAAACAAAAAATTTTAACGAAAAAAAACCAGCTTTAATAATTTGTGATTTGAGAATGTACTAAGGTTGTTTTGGATTTGATTGTGATTGTTATGGGCGCCCTATCTAGTAATATTGGAATTTATGTATTATTCCCTTTTCAAACCCTGTATGGTCACCTTTAGAGGTCATGAAAAAACCCCTTTAGTTTTATGTGTTTATGTTAAGTATATCGGGGAAGCATAGTCTTTTTTTATGTGCCCTTCTGAAAAATGGTGTAGCCTTTAAAATCATTATGTAAACTACTTTTCACTTATGGTGCCTTTCTTGTCAGGGGGTACACTTATTTTTACATTTTGATTTTGTAAAATTAATAGCATTTTTTTAAAATCCAGGGGTTTTTCAGTTCAAATATCAACTTGAAAATATCTTTAGGGGGTTTTGCATGCTATATACTGAGCCATTGTATCTGGCCCCCCAAACTCTTTCCCCAGTGTGACCGGAAGAAGGCCAACCCGGGCGAAATGTTACATGTATAAATTTTGACTGACATCATGTTATTTTCAGTATCCACATGACTGTTGTACCATGCAGATTTTCTATTCCCGTAAACGTATGTGTTTTTCTGTAAATAATTATTAGATTTAATTAATTTGGGATTTTTGAAGCCCCCCCAGGGCTATAACTAAAATGTACAGTATCAATTTTTTTGCCTTAAGGGGGGAAAAAATGGGTTAAACCTTTGAAAGGGGACGATGACAAAACAAAACAAACAGAGGTGTTATCCTTTCTTGTACTATCCAGAACAGAATTTTTTTTTGCATGAGTTACATTTAAGAAACATACCTCTTCCAATTTACAGTAAAGCTATCTAACCCATATTGTTGGTAACTGGGGGACTGTCTGATTTGAGTGTAAGAGCTATACTGGTTTAAGTAATGTCATTTTGAAATGTTCTGTCTTTCGTTACAATTGCTTTTTTAAATGGTTCTGGCAATTACTCTCAAAGCAAAGCTAGCAAGTTGATATATTCTTACTATACGGCCAAAAAGAGGACCAGTGAGATCTGAAAAAGGGAAGTCACAGTTGGTTGAAAAAGTGGCACGTCACCCTTGTCAGCTTGTGAAGGGTTAAAAAGGGTTTTTAAAAAGGGTTTTCTCACCAGCTTTTTACAGAGCCCACCAACTTCAGACTCAACTTCCTTCAAGCTTTGGGTGTTCTACACAGTGATTGGCTTAAAACTTCTGTGTTCCTAGTGCTGTTCGTGACAAAGGTGGGGATTTTAAACAGTCGAAGGGGCTACAGACTTTTAAAAGGGGGAAATTGTACAGGGAAAGTAAAAAGTAAAATCATTTGACAAGCCCAAAATTGAGCGCGTGTAAAATCAAGGTCCTGTTAGATGAAGGGTTATTTTTGGTCGTATTTTTTTGGGAAATGTTTAAAGCCTGAAAAAGATAACCTTTTTACTTCTTCTAGGCGCTTATGCACCAAGAAATACAAAGAATAGGAGGCAGAAAAACAGTTTGGGGCCCTTTCATATTGAAAAAAGTGCTGGCAAAAAAGCTATCTGTGGCACCACAAAATGCCATTGAACTTTCCTAAGGAAAGAGCAGAGAGTACTAATTCACAATAGTGCTGCAGGTAAGGCGAGAGAAGGGGCTGGTAACTAGAGAAGCTTGTGTACAAAAGCAGGAGATAAGATCTGCTCCTTGCTCTGAAGAGAGCCCAAATCAGAACAGCAATGTATTTGGTAATAGTTTTTATTTACCTTTGTCTACATGTTTAAAGCCAGTCAATGAAAAGGGAATATCCCTTTAATAAGTACACTGACATATGTAGAAAAACATTTCCCCCCTCCGGGGAAGGACACCATCTATTTTGGCATTGCAAAGATATGTGTTGTAATGGGGCCTGTCCAAGCAACAACATAGTTACAGGTAGTCCCCACTTTATGAACGGGATAGGGACTGTAGGTTTGTTCTTAAGTTGAATTTGTATGTAAGTCAAAACAGGTATATTTATTAAATGTAACTCAAGAACAAAAGGTTTTTACATTTGATTTGCTGTCTGTGCCTGTTAAGAAGATTTCACTTCATTTTCAACTCATGTGCCATGCTGGAACTTGTCATCCCACAGCTACTATCTGAGAAAGGGGAAGATCTCTCCTTGAGACGAGGAGAGCACCAAATGGTGTGTAGAGTTTGAATTGCCTTTTTGCACTCTACTAAGCATCTGCATATCACTAGGCATTATAGGAAAGGAGCTGAGAAGCTCAAGCGCCCTCTATAGGATGGAACAAATCCTCAATTTGCTTTTGACCCACTGGGTCTTGAGAAAGCAAAAAGGATATTTATCCAAGCCAGTATCTCTCATATGCAGACAGCTGTTTCGATATGTTTGTCCCTCATCAGTGCAGAGCAGAGCAATACCGGCTGGCTGTGTGGGAGGCAGTGAGTGGTTCAGAAAGGGGAACATCTCTCCTTGAGGCGAGGAGAGCACAAAATCTACTATCTGCTAAGGAACATGGAACTATTAGTGCCAGAATGCCCCATAGGCCTCCGTTTGTAACTAGGGGACAGATGTAAGTTGGAACGGTGCAAGTCGGGGACTGCCTGTATTTGATTATAAGCTTCCCAAGAATCTTTTTAGAATCTGTTGCAGTGTGTATATTGGGTCTTAGAGGGTGGCAGGAGTTAAAAAATGTCATTATACAGGGTTGTGTCATGTAAGTATAACACAGCTGTTATTCATCTACTGTACTCCTGCTTTCAACCAATAACTATTGATTTAACCTCTGACTGGAGGGTAAAAAAACACCTTTGCTGCCTTCACTGTGAGATGCCCCATTAATCGATAATTTGGTTTGTAAGGGAATAAAAAAGGAGCAGAAAAAAAATTCTTGGCACAGAAAATGGAATGATTTTATTCTTTGTTCTTCAAAAAATTCCCCCACGGACTCAGGTAACAAAAAAGTCGTTAGTTTTCCACTGGAAACGACAATGAGAGGTCTAGCAGGCACCGCCACATGGTCAAGCACACAGTAAAATAGTCTATACTTTCCAGTCACGTTTGTGGAGTGGGCAATTTATTAGCTGTTTGGCTGCCAAGTTCCACTATTATGATAACTATAGAACATTTTTACTAAAACCAAATTATATTTAGCTTTTCAGCCTGAGAACTGCCGCTTTTAACCATAAAAAAAAAAAGAAATGTTCAATGGAGTGTCGTAATAAGTTAAACGTCCGCGGCGGACCGTATATCACAGAGAAGTGCTTCCTACACTTTTCAATTTTGCGTTTTGCTACGTTCTGCTATTTATTCAAAATGTAAGATCTTTTGTATGTGAATACAGCATATAATGAGGTGGCAGAGATCAGATATTTTACTAGCAGAATTTGAGGATCACAGCATACAGTATTTGGAACTGAATAAAGTTTAGCACGTTAAATGTACCATGTAATAAAAGGACAGTAACGCTCCGAAACAAAAAGGAACGGTATTTATTTGAAATGTCTGCTGTTACCAGCCAGAAGCCATTAAAAAGGCTGTAAATGTTACTTGCTCGAGAACTGTAGAAAGTCATGTCTCACCACTGGCTGGCGTTTGTGTATGCCATTGATGACAGGGGAAAGTGAATGCGAGAAAAGTCATAAAGGGACAAATGTGAGCATAAAAGAAAGAACAGAAAGTAATGATGAATTTTTGTTCTTAATTTGCTTTTTAAAGTAAACCTGTCACCATGAAAACTCAGTCCAATTTATCATCATTATGTTAGACAGCAGGAGCTGAACAGATACAATTTTGGGTACAAGTATTCATGTCATTTACTAATTGAAATCTATGCTCGTCCTGGGGTTTACGAGTCCAATAGGTGGCCTCATTAATCAACAGCCTTCCCTGTATCAGTGGGTATACATAAACAGCTGTCAGTCACGGGTTAGGTCCCCTCGGACCTCTAACCCCTGATGAAGCCAGGTTAGCTGGTGAAACATGTTGGGGAGGTCAGGCATGACGTTTTAAATTGTGATTTCTCACCTCTGTCTACAAGTGTCACCTGCTGCAGCGGGTGTCACAATGGAGCCTTATTAGTCTTGTGTCCATTAGATTAGGGACGATTACCCAAGTAGGAAGCTTGGGATCCCTCACTGGAGTTAATAAATTGCTGTATATACAAGGCTTTCCTATTGGTAGGTGGGGTTCCACCAGACTTGATAATGGAAAATGAGTTATTCCTTCCTTCAGAAGTAGAAAGGGTTAAATGGTGAGGTTAGAAATCAGGTTTTTAAATAGTGTGTATAGTATTTAAGAGTTATACATAATTAAAGTTACGTTTTAGTGTTTTATAGATAGAGAACTGATAGAGTTTAAGTTTGCCTATGGGAAAATAGTAAATATAGAGGTCCCCTCACTGGACTCCAAAACCCAGTACAGGCAGTTACAAATGGGATAGGGACTGTAGGTTTGTTCTTAAGTTGAATTTGTATGTGGTATATTTATTAAGTGTAACTCCAGCACAAAAGGCTTTTTTTTTAAGTTTTATACAGTGCAGGGAAGGGTTTTTATGTTTGTTTTGCTGCGAACAATGTGGATGGTGAGAACACCCCTTTAAAGGGGTTTTGCCAAAATCTCATTTCATACCTCCTGTATTCTGCTCTTCAGCTCTGTGTGCTCAGAAGGGGGCGTGTGTGATTTGTTTGAATTGCATATCATGTGACTCAGCAGGATGACATCACTAGGCCTTTCCTCTCTCTAGTCAAAGAAAGGTCAGTTTATGTAAAGCATTGTGATTAGCTGAGTGGTAAAGCTTTTGCAAGGCACAAAGGTCCTTGGTTCAAATCCTTGCAGGAACCAAACCAGTGTTTTTTTTTTCTCTTTATCAATGCACAAACCTGAATGAGGTTTCTGTTATTTATTTGCAGTGTTTGACTAATAACTAAGGAGAATGACAGCACCTGGGGTTTGAACACTCAGTAGCTGCCTGAGAGGAGAGGTGATGTCTGAGCATGTGCGACCAGGACTGAGGGGCTCTCAACCCTGGTCGTATCCCCTGGAGACGAGCTGTAAACAATGGATCACTAAAGGAGCAGCTAAGACAAAAACGGTGCAGAATTTTTAATAATAATGAATGGTGAAAATGTTTGTTATTTCATCTGCAAGCTCCCCACGTCAATTTTACTTCGTGGCAAAAACCCTTTAAGGCTGCATAAAAAGCATAGGAAACAATGGAAAATAATAAGGATAAAATTAGGAAGGAGTGAGTGGACGCTAGCAGCAAATGAACACATTATACATGGTTTTGTTGAATTGGCTAGTGTCGGGATCACACTTTTGTATTGTGAGAGAGGGCTCTATGATGTCTAAATGTTCATTTGTTTTAGTAGGGTGTCCCTCTACAAACATAGTGGCTTTAGTTGCTCTTGTATTGGGTTCCATAGCTGGTCTTAGCTGCACACTATTGCAGCGAGGGATGGCATAGTATTATGGAAATTAACCATTGAAATTAGAACCATATCATTGTCACTCAATATTGCTGTAAGAGTCATGACTGCATTAATCCTATACCTTTATTACAGCTTTTCCTTTTGTATACCCAGTGCGGCTTATAACCACTTGCTATAATTGAAAGCGGCTTGAAGCAAGATAAATTTAGAGACCTTATAGAACAACCATCTAGACAACCTGTGCTCCTCTTTACTGCAGGTGTGAATGTAGCAGCTTCCTGAGCCCAACAGAATATCATATTAACTGTATTTACACAGCAGACATATTTTGTGAAAGCTTTTCTGCAGTGTAAAAGAGATCCTGTTTGAGAAGTCGTCTATAGGCCAACTACAAGAGCTAACATTGCAACTATTCTGCCGATCCAGTTACTAATACAAGATGTTCCAATAGGAAATATTATGTTAGGTAGTTTCTATTAAATGACTTCTTATGGTATCTGATACAATGATCCCTTAAATTACAATGAACTCAGGATACAATATTTTCACTATACAATGATCTTGTCTAGGACATTGGATCTTGAAACCACACTCACCATACCTTGTCCCAGACACTGCTGATCAGACGCTCATATGATTGATGGAAGATCTGACCAATTATCATTTACATTTTACTTGTAAAATCTCTGTATTAGTGCAGTGCATGCAGTGAATGGCAGTCTAGTAGCTCCTCTCTACAGTACAGTCCGGTACTACATGTCCTGTACTGCTCTTACATGTATTAGTGCTGTGCATGCAGTGATTGGTGGTCTAGTAGCTCCTCTTTACAGTACAGTGCAGTACTACATGTCCTGTACTGCTCTTACATGTATTAGTGAGGTGTATGCAGTGATTGGTGGTCTAGTAGCTCCTCTCTACAGTACAGTCCGGTACTACATCTCCTGTACTGCTCTTACATGTATTAGTGCAGTGCATGCAGTGAATGGCAGTCTAGTAGCGCCTCTCTACAGTACAGTCCGGTACTACATGTCCTGTACTGCTCTTACATGTGCCAGGATGAGCGGCTCCATTGGGCACAAGGTGAGGGCCCAATTTTCCTTTTTTCAGTACTATGCATATACTGTATAGGACCCGCAAAAAACTCCTGCTCTCAACGTAGAAAGTGATTTCCAGCTTCCAGCAGATCTTTCTGACATTATATGGAAGGACTTGCTTTATCTGAATTAGTATCTGCTTCCTTTTCTTTAATCTCCATTTTGCATTATGTTGGTGACATTTTTGGGCTCTGGAACCAATTACCAGTTTTCCATAGAGTTATGGTTTCGACATACAATGATCATCCCGCAACTAAAAAAATATTGTATGTTGAGGGCTGTATTTGTCACTGTGCCCATAGCTCATAGTAACTACAATGATATGTGACTGGTGCTTTATGTTTCATTTTAATATCAACTCTCCCAAAATGAAATAATCTTCCAAATATTCATTGATAAATCACACATGTCCCTTCCATTGCATGTCTAGGGAGATGTACCATTGAGGCATTTGTAGAAGATGGCATCTCAAGGACTTACATGCACTGGTGATTTTTTTTTATTTATAGGGAAATGAACATTAACTAAAATGCAATTCTGAAAATGAATATGCTACAGTACAAGATTGGGCACTGGCACTTACTTGAACCCTATAAAATCTAATTATATTTTTTAGAGGTGCTTCTGTTTTTAATATTTGTCCACTTCTATAGTGCCTGCTTACAATGAACCAAGGTTACGCCATCATCACTGCAGGACAAAACGACCTGTTAAAGTGTCTCGTTATAAGGCTCAGTGTCTGGGGGATGTAGTAATGAGACCATTTAAATGACATCTTGAAAGTAAGCCATATGCAAAGATTTATGACTGTCGTTTTAGTAAGATCATAATTAATACCGTTACCTGAAATGCAAAAATAAAGAAAACATGGTGAAATAGGAAATCTAACACCGTGCTGAGTTTTTCTAACCTTCTAACAAAGGTTACAACAATAATTAGTGGTTGGTACCGCCAGTACAGTCGATGAAGCACAGCTGTCTCGTGCAATCTGGCACAGGACCAAATTGCTGCATTATGAACTGGTTTCTGTAGAAGTCTGAGTTACTGGGATATGCGCGGTACCTACAAGAAGCACATGTTAATTAGCATGCATTGAACACACAAACAAAGTGTATGGTGCTTGATACTCATCGAGGGCCATTCAATGTCTATACTGCAAAGAGCACTACTAATTCCAGGTGTTCTTCAACACCAAGGGCCACATGTATGAAACGGTTTTGGTCTAAAACTCACTTTTTTCCCCATAGAAACCTATGGGGAAAAAGTGAGTTTTAGACCAAAACCATATCATACAAGTGGCCCCAAATGTTGACAATATATCCACAATATGCTCAATGTCTTATACTGCTGAAAAAAACAGCATGGCCTAGAATAAACTTTATCCTTTTTGCCCAAACAGAGCCACCACCACCTAATGGTGTCCCATAAATAACAACATAGTCCCATTTAAGGGAAAGCAGTTCCAATGCAAGTCCAACTTATCCCTACGATGAAACTGTTTCCCCTTTTCTGAGACTTCATTGGCACATTGCTCTCCAAATGCGTATGTGCAAGCACAAAACCAATATTAGTGAAAAATGGCTATTTTGTGAAGAACTATAATAACTGGTTAAAGGGGTTCCATTACTTTGTCTATTTATAAGCTGATCACAATATGTTCCCTCAGTCAGATTCCCACCACTCAACTATGATCTGTGGAAAAACCTGGCAGCACCAGTCCAATTTCCCTACAGCGCCACTACAGAAAATACCCTTCTCCACTCTAGCAGAAAAGGCTTCTAAAAAGGGGAGCCCCAATTATCAACTACGTATTCCCTGAAAGGGTAAACACCAATGGGTTTCCTAAAGTGGACCATCCATTTAAAAGGCTTGTTCAATGCCCCTTTTTTTTACATTTAACTATGGTAGAGTATGTAAGGAAATGAAAAATCCGTATTCACCTTTTGACATTTAATCCAGTAATGTGGCTCCTGTTCCTCTTCATCGGTCTTCTATTGTGTTCCGGCCGAGGCTGAACGTAATGTCACTGCTGTAACGTCTGACTGGCTGAAGAGATCACTTTCACTGCCCAATGTCATTGTTTTGAGTCTTAACTCATTGACATTCCATTCAGTCCTAAGGATGCTTATACGCAGTGCGTTTTTGATGCGTTTTTTTAATGCATTTTTTGTGCAAGAAGGCACAGGCAAGGCACAGCAATTAATGCTGTACATTGCTGCACAAAAAACATGGCAAAAATTGCGATTACCCTAACAGTAGGGCAACAGAAGACCGTCCAAGAGGAGTGGGAGATGCATTACTGGATTGAATATGAGTTAAGAGGCAAGTATGGATTTTTTTTATTTTCTCACAGCCTCTGCACCATAGTTAAACTCAAAAAAGGTGAATCAGCCAATCCTTTAAGAAATAAAAAATGTGGAATGAGTGTGGACTTTATGGGGGACATGCATGAAAACTGTCTGGGTCTAAGACTTTCTTTGTTCCCAAAGCAACTAATCAGAGCGCCTCTTCTTTTTTTTATTAGAGCACTACATGAAATGAAAGGGGAGCACTGATGGTTGCTATGGGCAACAAAGAAAGTCTTAGACCTAGACAGTTTTCATACATGTCGCCCTATGTGTGGTGGTGTTGGTAGCTTAATAGAATATAGGTCATGGCCTGCAGGGAATTTAATGTAGCTCAATACTGTGAAATACTATCAGATCTTGGCAATGGATAAAGGAAGCAATTCCAATTATGATACAGCATTAGGGAGATGAAATTTATAGATGACTAATATTCGTAAATACAAAATCTATAAAAAAAAATAAAGTAACTGGATCTATAAGCGCCATTAATGCACTGAGTTTATTAAGTCTGAGCTCTGGAAAATGCTAGATGTTTTAGGCTTGGTTGACATTTGCATTTGAGGTTCTGTTACGAGCCTTGGTCGCAGATTCAATAAAAAAAAAAAAGAAGGTAAACATACAACAACATGCAACACTACTTTTTCCATTAAAATGATAGACAGCATCACATGACAATCCAACAGACCTCTTGGGGTCTGTCGGGCTCCATTGGTGTCTGTCATGAAACCAATCTGGCACTGCCGATATTTTCATTATTCTCTTCCTATTATAGAATAGATAAATGAAAATATCCACAGATGTAAACCTACCCTTAGACCTCGTCTCCACAGCACGGATTTTCTATTGTCGGATTTCTAAACCACCGGAAGATAGAACGTGTTCTATCTTCCGGAAGATTCCCGCAAACACTTCTATGTACTGAGCCAGCCGAAATCTAAAAACCAACTGCACTTTTTTGTGCAAACCCGTGCCAAAAACCACAGTATGGCGAAGTTAAAATACGGTCACGGCATAGCCTTAATGTCTGTACTGATGATATCGACAGGTACAAGTTCCAAAAGGACCAGAAGAGTGATCTACCTTAAATTAATTTTCTTTTGGAAACAAAATTGTATGATCTTTACATTGAAAAACAAATGACGCACACTGCAGTCTTCAACTTGCTGATATTTATTGGCCAACCAAGCTAGACAAGAGACCAGTCATAAAAACATCTCACTTCAGTATAACTGAATGTTATTCTTCATTATCACCATTAAAAGTGTATTCCCACCCAACACAATGATATCATATCGAAAGAAGAATGTGCCCAAGAAAGTCTCAATTCAACACAGAGAGGTGGTCGCAACAGTTCAAAACGGAGACTTTCTGGGGCCTATTCTTAATAGCTGGGACTTAGATCTATCACAAATTGATGGCATATCGCGATTGTTATGCCATCAATGTGTATCAACATGTCTATTATGCTACCTCACATAAGTCCAAAGAAATAGCCAACAGATACAATGCAGTGTTTGGGGACAGGGTCATTTGGGGTCAGCGGTAAGGATAATGCCCATTGACTCAAATGTAAAACATCCTTCTACTGCTGTAAAAAGAAAATGGGGGAACAGATCCGGTGAGGACTATGATATAAAACAAATAATAAAATGACTGAATAGAAGAAAAACATGTCATGCAGTAGAAATAATTTCCCCTCTGTGCACTATATGACACATAGGCGAAGCCCAGTAAATGACTTCCTCATGATTACCGGTGAGTGGAAATGAGTGAAGGCTCCTACTCAGGGTGATTCATTACATCAGACTGAATATTTTTTAGGAAATATGATTCATAGACTAAATAGCTCTAATAAAACTGTAGAGTAGTTTACAAGTGGAAAGGTTGTATATGTTGTCCATTCAGATTTTTATTTTTTTTTTATTTAAAAAGCAGAATTTTTACAAAATTACTCCAAAACTGACTCACTCATCCTTTATATCCACATTGGAGATATTTATAGATGTGCTGAACTGTTTGCCCCTATGAGCTGGTGACAAAACGAGCCTAGCTAGTAGCGCATCACCATCCAAGTATTACAATTTAAGAGTACGTGTGCTTATGGCTGTTCCCGCTGTGTTAGTCTGTATGGTATTTTACTTGTAAAAGCAAATGTTCTCCAACTGTGATCTTACTTCTGTAACTTGGAAGGCTGCAACTGTAGTCAACCATTCTGAATTTATGCAGATGGTTTGTTAATCATTAGTGTTGCTTAAATAGGTCCCTGCTCAGATTGACAGAACTTGTGAAAAATATGGGTTTGTGATGTCCTGAATCCAATTTTTTTTAATAAACATTTCGCTAACCATATCCCTAAGTTTGCATTCACATTTTTAAGGGTAGATCTAGTGTTAAAAATTCCGTGGAGCTCCCGGTCCAACAGCGCTCCCAGTGTGCCGTCACTTCTAGTTCAATGTTGGACATCCCGTCTGATGTGTCTTCCAGTTACCATAACATAGAACATGTTGTTATAATCAGAGGTGATTTCACACATTCCATTTGACAATACCTCCGATTACCATTTCTTAGGATGTCAGACATCGCGGCGGAAGTGTCATTGCATCAGGAGCGTAGACAGAGGAGGAGCACCAAGGAATTATAAGGTAACTCCTAAGACTCTGTAAAAAAAAAAAACTTAACGCTCACCCTAAATTAGGGTTTGAGGTGACATGTGAATTTAGCGTTTTCTATTAGGCGCCCAATGTAATGAAATTAGTCAAATGTGACGCGGCAAAAGGTAACACTATTCCCCTACACAAGAATACGCCACGTAGGAGGTCACATCGGGTTTATATTCAGCCCTTTAATTTTAAGCCGTGCAGTCAACCTCGCCTGTTATAGGGGTATTAACAAAATTACTACAGTGAGATAAGGTTTAACATCAGCTAAAAAGGGCCCTATTTACCTAATTACTCACGATAGTGCTAAAAACTTAGGGATGAGGACAGCATAGGTAATATTCCACAGTTGGTCGAGAAATTAATTCCCTCTCCCCTGCTCAGCAAATACGCCGCGGGGGGAGAAAGTGACATGTGAATTACCAGCGGTGTATACGCGCCGCTGGTAATGAAAGTCTATGGGCCGGTGAGGTAACGCCTCCCCACCTCCCCCCGCTCCGCCCCCGGTTGCACGGCGTAATTGCGGGGCGTAATTACGCCCTGCAAATAAGCCGTGTCAACCTAGCCTAAACTGTATTTCCCAAAATAATACATACAGCTGAAAATAAAATACATCACTAAAAATCTAATATACCTAAAGTACAAACACAAATAATAGCTCTACTTAAGATGAGACAGCGGGTAACTCATTCCAAGTTGGTGGGAGAAATTAATCAACAGGAATGCTATCAAAAGTAAATGCTTTCCTGTTCATAGGGAGATTGTCTTGCATATTCCTGTTGACATATAAGCACAATTCTATAGTCCTATATCCAGCCCAGATGATCAGAAGGAGAAACGCGCATTGGGGCTCTTCTGTCAAGCTCTCTAGTCTGTATTCTCCTTTGCATGCCCCCTTATTGCATGTGTACTGCTGTTTTAAATGTTTATATACTACTTTTTGTTATAGTTTATAGTAGGGTTATTATTATTATTATTATTATTATTATTATTATTATGTTTTACTTATTGGTATATGTTTATAGCTTATGTAGTTTTCTAAATTTAAACTGAACCCTCCTTACTCACCCACTTTATATTGTCAATTTAAGATGAAAAGTTACTTTGTGATGCATTTCTAGTATGGTTTTAATTCCTCTTTGTGTTGCTGTTATGTTGTGGTCTGTAACATAATGTGTTGTTATTGGCCCATACTTTGATAGATGCATGTGCACCTTGCAGCTTTTATACAGTGCAGCCTATTAGATTTTTATATTACCCATAAACAAAGATACTAACTAATTTCTGCTGTCTCTCTCCACCCCCCTCCATCTCCTCATCTGCCAATCTCGGGCCTCATGTTTTAAAACTGTCTAGGTCTAAGACTTTCTTTGTTGCCCATAGCAACCAATCAGAGCCCCCTTTGATTTCATATAGTGCTCTGAAAAAATAAAAGGGGAGCTCCAATTGGTTGCTATGAGCTCCGATTGGTTGCTATGGGCAACAAAGAAAGTCTCAGGACAGGACGGCATTCATATATGCCCCACCTTCATGTATATTATTTTCACAGTCTTCTAAATCTGTCTTAGAGTCCTTGTTGGCCAGGATCAAATTTAAAAAGAGGGGCCCATGGATGTCCCCACCTGCCTCTGGAAGATGCACTCTTCCTCTCAGTGAGGGTCAAAAATTATCTCAGGGGGCGCATTAAAGGGGTTGTCTCACTACATCGATTCATCTTACCTCAGTCCTGTTTTCTTGTTTCATTTTGAATTCAGGGGCGTGTTTACTGGCTTCCACTAGGCTGCAGTAGAAGCAAGGTCTGTAACTATAGCAACCAGTGCTGGCAGCCTATCAGGAGAGATCGAACAGGTCTGTAGCTATAGTGACCTGAGAAGCTGATGCAGCCCATACAAGAGGGGATATCTAGGAATAGGTAGGACACTGTTAATGGACACATAATGCAAAGTGACTTGTGTTGCAAGATCCTAACATAAAAAGCAATCCTTTTAGTGAGACAACCCCTTTAAGGGTCCTAATACATTTCAGGCAGTGTAATATGGTGCAAGATAGGAAATGTTGCTTTGTTTGTATGGGGCCTTGAACATCTAGAATGGGTCCTGCCACTGTGTTATCTGGGATGCCTATTAGTAACTCCTCTTAGGATGTTAATGGAGCAGTTATGGGAAAAAATACCTTTTAAAAATACTATATAGAATTGTATCAGTGGTGCTGAGGTACAGCTCTACAATACGGGACATCATGTACACCATTTTTTTTATACTCATGTCGTCCATTTTGCTTCCTCTTGCTTATATAGCAGAGACATTCTACAGCGCTGTACAGAGACTATTATCATCTCTGCCTCCAACACAGCCTAACATTCAAATTTTCCTGAAACACAAACACTAGGACGGATTGCAATTAAATCAATTTTCTCTTTAGAATGGAAGGCTATGTTCACATGGGCTAATTTCGGCGCGCATTTCGCAGCTAATACGAGCGAGACGCGTGCCGAAATTACGGTAATCCATAGCTCTCATAGAGAATTATGGATTACGCCTCCTCTTCCCGGGCAAACAATACGATCGTATTGTATGCCCATGGAGATAAGTGACATGTCACATATTCGGGGCACTTACGCGCCGCGAGTAAAGACACTCTATGGGCCGGCGGGCTGCTGGCCTCCCCGCGTCGCAGGAGTACGCGCCGAACAGCGCGACTTCCAAACACCCGGCGTAATTGCGAGGCGTGCTGTACGCCCCGCAATTATGCGTTGTGAACATAGCCTTAGAGGGCTGAACCCTGCTAACTCCCTCTTAGCAAAATGTAGCCATTTTTATGTTGTTAGGGGTAAATGTCCCAGTGGAAGCCCCCTTAATATGTCATCACTGGTTGTGACTGTTTATTAGTACAAATTGTTTTTCTGTTTTTCAGAGATGTGGGTGAAACTCTGTAGAGGTGAAGTTCTTGATTTTGCTCAGTTGGCAGGAGACAAGCCTCATGTATATAGAGCAGTGGGTGGCATCCAGTAGTGACACTACAGCATATGTGACCAAAAAAAAAATTTATCAGCACATAGTAGTGCTGGACAGCAGAAAGCCACCAACTACTGTACTTGTCCGCTAAAAAAAAGAACACAGTTCTTGTAACTAAGTGGACCCCTTAATCTCTTGGCCCCAAAGCCCACACTACGGCTTCTATTTATAGGTAAAGGGATTTTCCCACTCCAGACTTTTGCATTCATCTTAGCTTTTTCACTAGCTTACATTTTCAAATCCAGGGGCAGGTCTCTCCTCCCAGTAGATGTGTCTTCCGTCACTGAAGAGTGGTGACCTCATCACACACCCTCTCTGTTCCTGCTCCCTCTCAAGTCCTCTTCTTCATCCTGTGTGAGTAGTGGGAGGGAGAGGATATCACAGCCCTCTAGACCTCCTGCAATGGTCAGTTTTCATGCCTGGAGAATTTTGTATGTCACGTCCTTCCCAGGCTCCACAAGTTTCTTTTAACCATAACCCCTGTTATGGTGTAAACAGTTATACATACAGCCTGAACTGATTAAACAAATGTGAGAAATGCATTCTGCTCCCCCCTCTTTTATCAGACAGAGTGTATAAGGGTGTGTTATATGGGTAGGGAAGCAGAGTGTATAAGGCTGTGTTATATGGGTGAGGGGAGCAGAGTGTATAAGGGTGTGTCATATGGGTGTGGGGAGCATAGTGTATAAGGCTGTGTTATATGGGTGTGGGGAGCAGAGTATATAAGGGTGGGTTATATGTGTGGGGGAAGCAGAGTGTATAAGGGTGGGTTATATGGGGGGGAGCAGAGTGTTTAAGGGTGGGTTATATGGGTAAGGGAGTGAATCTAGCAGCTAAAGAGACTGGATCTGGACTAATTGCCCAGATCCTTTACATTAGAGCTGTCCCTGGGAGAGGAGCACAGGTAGCCTGTTTCATACAGCTTAGGGGGGAATGAGCACAGAGAGTGCAGGAAGCCAATCACAGCACAGCGGGTGTTTCCTGACCGGAGGTTGAACTAAATATCAGGCAGCCAATCACAGCAAAGGGGGCGTGGCAAAACCCTAGGCTTCAGATTTAGCTCCTAGACACACACAGATTAGGTAACAGCTGCTATACTAAATGATTTAGGTAATACAAACCAATTGCAAAAGTGCTTATTTTTACTTTCCCCATCATTACAGATATGATGTTGGTAGCGGGAAACCCTCTTCTTTAAGCCCATGGCAACAAGAGTAATTCAAGTAGGTGAGTGCACTTCCAACCAGAAAAAGAGTGATGAGCCAAAGGAGAATCAGCGCTTGACACAACAAGTAAGGCCAGGAGCACATCTGCATCAGATTTTACATTTAGATCTCTGGTCATCGAAACTGTTTAATGCTGGACTCCAACAGCACCCAATGAACCCCATTGACTACAATGTGGTCCATCAGGTTTCGGTCGTGGTGTCTGTTGTTTTAACAGAAAAAATAGTGCTGCATGCTATTCTACTTTTTACATAATTTTTAATGTACAGAACAGAACACCTGATGGAGATGTGAGCCAGATTTATGGAACCATGGAGAAGTGACTTTGTAGGCCACATGAGTGGCTTAGTACTATGCACTAAACCATCAGCCAGCACTAATTCTTTGCAACCAAGCTTATGTCTCCCTTATGTTCTCATGGTGTATTTTTCCAATTATATGGATATTTTAAAAATACGCGTGGAACTGGAGTGGATACACATGAAGAAGTGATATACTTGTAACTCTACATGAAATCCGTATTTATAAAAATACTAGTGCATCTCAAAAAATTAGAATATCATTGAAAATTAAAGGGGTTCTCCAGGACTATCTTTCTATTTGTTATAGGGCTCACAAATGTATTATATTAAACCTTGTAATTCATATGGTAATGAGTCTATACAATATATGGGTTTCTCTATCTCTATTTGACTTAAAGGGGTTGTCTCACTACACTGATTCATCTCACCTCAGTCCTGTTTTCTTGGTTTCACTTTGAATTCAGGGGCATGTTTACTGTCTTCTACTAGGCTGCAGTAGAAGCCAGGTCTGCAGCTATAGCAACCAGTGCTAGCAGCCTATCAGGAGAGATCAAACAGGTCTGTAGCTATAGCGACTTGAGGAGCTGATGCAGCAAATACAAGAGGGGACATCTCAGAATAGGTAGGACACTGTTAATGGACATATATTGCAAACTGACTTGTTTTTGCAACATCTTTAACATAAAAAGCAATTATTGTAGTGATACAACCCCTTTAAATTATTGATATCAATTATCTTTTCAATGATATTCTATTTTTTTGAGATGCACTAGTACGTGTGAAAAAAGAACACAGATTCCCAGTAAAATCAATAGGACGCAGATAGCACACGGATTTCAAGCAGATTTTTCCATGTGGCAAAATACAATGTGTGAACCTAACCTTACAATCTGATGCCTGCACAAAGCAGTGAAAACCCTTCTGCTAGCGGCCTGCTGTGTGCTGCCTGTGTTCTTTCACCCTCTACCTGCAGAGACTCCATGACTATCTCTTACTAGTATCTTTTTTAAAGTGGTTTTGCCACGATCTCATTTCATACCTCCTGTATCCAGCTCTTCAGCTCTTTGTGCTCAGAAGGGAGCGTATGTGATTTGTTTGGATTACATATCATGTGACCCAGCAGGATGACATCACTAGGCCTTTCCTCTTTCTCGTCAAAGAAAGGTCTGTTTATTTACAGAGGTACAAGTAGCTACACTGTAGCCTAGAGGTAATGCTTTTTTACCTCCCGACACAAGGGTCCTAGGTTCAAATCCCTGCAGGAACCAAACCCATGGATTTTTTTTTCTTTATCAATACATATAGCTCCTTGAGGTTCCTTTTTTAATTTATTTGCACTGTTTCACTAATTAATAAGGAGTTTAGAGACAGGAGTAGAATGACAGCACCCGGGGGTTGAACACTCAGGAGCTGTCTGAGAGGAGAGGTTATGTCTGGGCATGTGCGACCAGGACTGAGGAGCTCGCAGCCACGGTCGTATCTCCTGGAGACGAGCTGTAAACAATGGCTCACTAAAAGGGCAGCTAAAACAAAAATGGTACAGAATTTTTAATAAGGATGAATGGTGAAAATGTTTATTATTTAATTTGCAAGCTTCCCACGTCAATTTTACTTCGTGTCAAAACCCCTTTAAGAATGTTTTTGGATATCACCTATATCTATATCATCTATATTCAGGATGCCCTGGGTAGACAAACTCACCTCTGTGTGACATTTTGGAGTAGCTTACTGTATTTAATGACAATGAATTGTAACAGATCCGTGACCTTAAAAATTCCCAGAAGATCCATACAGATGACATGAATACAATTCAATATACTAGCAAATTGTTCCCAAACTCTAGAAACCTAATTGGATTTAAGGCAAAATAAAATAAATCATTGTCATAAGTTCTATTTACCAGTATAACTAAATAAAACATTAAAGCTGCTAAACAAGGCTGCACCACTGGTATGTACATGCCTAGAGGTTAATGGGAATCCAGATAGGATTTCACAATAGCCAGCACTATAGAAATTAATAAGAACTAGTATAATATTGAGGAAAGGGCAAAGAAGGGGTAGCAGACAGAAAGCAGAAACATCCAACCACAATAATGAGAGTTTGGAATTCCACCCTCACTGAGCTTTTTCTATTTTACATTTGAAACAGATTTCAAAGACATTCAAAAACAGAACATTGATGTTTCCACATAATTTGGTATTTATACTGCTGCTGGTGTGCAATTATTGAGTGGTACCATTTGTTTTCCGCATGCAAACAATTATACAATCACTCAATGGTGTCGAGTAACAGCACTAAACGCTACTATTAGTGCAGACGACAAAACCAAGTCATCATCGTCAGGACCTTATAAATCTCCCAGCACTCAAGTGTGTAACACTTGATAAGGTCCACGTAATTATATTTTACTTCAAACCTTGTGTTAGTTTACCACAGCAACTAACCGGTAGACACTAAGGACGATACGTATGAACGGGGCTGCGCCACGAGTCTGACGTCTTTTCAGCCCAAAAACTGGCGCAGCCCCATTCGCTATATTTTTAAACAGGCGAACTCCAATATCAGGCGCATTACAGAGCGCCCGCAGCACTTTGTAAGACGCTTGGGTTCGGGGGGCTTGCGGAAAGCGTGTCACACTACAACCGCACGAAGCTACACATTTATAGCTTTAGTACAGCAAATCCAGGCGCATTACTGCTGGAACAGGTAGAGCACTTTAAAAGTGGTTTACCTGAGCCAGAAGTGCCACTTAGTAACTAGAAAGCACTAAATCTATGACCTGCAGTAGAACAGGTTCCTGGACTCAGGCGCATTCTACGTTACAAATGTATGCAAAAAAAATGCCGCCTGGGCAGCAAAAATCATACGCGTCGCCCTTAAATTCCCAAACAGATTTTTTTAAATATTGATTTTGAAGGAGGATGGGTGTAGGAAGTCACATACAGATTCATTGCGTAAAATCCTGAATTCTGCAGCATGTGCATGGA
This sequence comes from Phyllomedusa bahiana, assembly GCA_025379985.1. Taxonomy (NCBI): domain Eukaryota; kingdom Metazoa; phylum Chordata; class Amphibia; order Anura; family Hylidae; genus Phyllomedusa; species Phyllomedusa bahiana. The sequence continues at coordinate 216,089 of JAODAL010001177.1, read as the reverse complement.
TTTCTATAAGCCCTCTTAAGGGCTTGTTCACACGGCTTATTTGGACGAGGTTTTCGGAGCGTTTCCTCACCCAAAACCTTGTCCAAAACGCTTCCAAAACACCCCCAGATCATTTAATTGTTGTATGTAAAATTTCGTTGTAGTCCACACACGACGAGGTTTTTACACACTTCTTTTGAAGCACTTCTTTCAGCGCGGTTTTCCGTGCTGTTTTTGGGCGCAGTTTTTGTCCTGGCTATTAATTTATATGGGTGAAAACCTTGTCGAAAACCTCATCCAAAACCTCGCTGAGAAACGCCTCTAAAACCTCTTCTGAAGAAGCGCGTTTCAGGCGAGGTTTTGTGAGTGGAAACGCTCCGGAAAACGCGTCCAAAACCTCGTCCAAATAAGCCGTGTGAACATGGCCTTAGATGGAAGTGGAAGTAGCAGAAATCTTTGCAACAAATCATAGACTTGTTGCGAAATCAGCGCTAGCACTACACACCACTACAAAACAATTTTAGTGAATGGGGTTTTTAAATACTATTTAATTGCAGCAAAAAATTGCAGCTTATTGTAGGTATGCTGCGGATTTTCAGTGCAGATTTCATTGCAATGCAACTAGTACAGGCCACTACTAAATCAGCAAGAAAATGCAATGCAGATTTTGCAAATTTTAGTACTGAATATTAGGCTGTCTCCACAGCATAATTTTTTTTACACAGTGTATAAACCCAGCTTTAACTGAAAAACTAAATGCTAATTTGTATGTGGACGATCATGGGGCCTATATGAACAAAAATAATTTGCTAAAAAGAGGCAATAGATTAAGAGATTTTGGCACAAGACATCCAACAGCATCTATAATACCCACAAAGCTACAGTTGAAACCAGAAGTTTCCATACACTATATAAAAGACACATCTGCATGTTTTTCTCACTATCTGACATGAAGTCAGAATAAACCTTCCCTGTTTTATGTCAATTAGGAACGAAAATTATTTATATTTGCCAAATGCTGGAATAATGAGAGAGAGGGAGAGAATTTTTAAGACATTTTTATTACTTTCTGCAAAGTAGTTTACATACACTAGGATTACTATGCCTTTAAACAATTTGGGACAGCCCATAGGATGATGTCATGTCTTTGAAAGTTTATGATAGGTTTATTGGCAACATCTGAGTTAATTAGAGACACACTTGTGGATGTATTTTAAATGCACACCAGAAACACACTGCTTCTGTATGTAACATCATGGGAAAGTCTAAAGAAATCAGCCAATATATCAGGAAGAGAATTGTAGACTTGCACAAGTCTGGATTATCCTTGGGTGCAATTTCCAGGTGCATCATCTATACAAACAATTATTCACAAGTACAAACAAGCTGGGAATGTCCAGCCATCATACTGCTCAGGAAGGAGACTCCATGTTCTGTGTCTCAGAGATGAACGTCCTTTGGTCCAACATGTGCATATCAACTCAAGAACAAAAGCCAAAGACCTTATGAAGTTGCTGTCGGAAGCTGGTAAGATTGTGTCATTATCCACAGTGAAACGAGTGTATCAACATGAGCTGAAAGGCCACTCTGCCAGGATGAAGCCATTACTCCAAAAGAAACATAAAAAAGCCTGAGTAATGTTTGCAAATGCACACAGGAACAAAGACCTACAGTTCTAAAGATGGCCTGGGGTCGGATGAGACGATATTTTAACTGCCTGGCCACAAGGACCATTGTTATGTTTGGAGGAAAAAGAGAGAAGCTTGGAAGCCTAAGAACATTATACCAACTGTGAAAAACGGAGGTGGCAGCATCATGTTGTGGGGTTGTTTTGCTGCAGCAGGGACTGGAGCACTTCCCAAAATAGATGGCATCATGAGGAAAGAAGATTATGTGGCAATCCTGAAGCAACATCTCAAGACATCAGCCAGGAAGTTTTGGCGGAAATTGGTCTTCCAAATGGACAGTGACCCAAAGCATACTGCAGAACTGGTTACAAAGTGGCCTAAGGAGAACCAAGTCAATGTTTTGGAGTGACCATCACAAGGCTCTGACCTCAATCCTATTGAAAATATATGGGCAAAGCTGAAAAGGCAGGTGTGAGCAAGGCGACCTCCAAACATGGCTCAGTTACACCAGTTCTGTTAGGAGGAATGGGCCAAAATTCCTACCACCTTTTTGAGAAGCTTGTGGAAGGATACAAAATGTTTGACCCAAGTCATACAGTTTAAGGGCAATGCTACCAAATACTAATGAAATGTATGAAAACTTTTGACTTTGCAGAAAGTTTTGCCTTAATGCCTTAAATGCCTTAAAAATTCTCTCTATTATTATTCTGGCATTTGGCAAATATAAATAATTTTGGTTCCTAATTGACCTAAAACGGGTAAGGTTTATTCTGATTTCATGTCAGATAGTGAGAAAAACATGCATAAGTCTATTTTTATACAGTGTATATAAACTTCTGGTTTCAACTGTACACCATTATTAGAGTAAGTCCACGCGGCATGGTTTCAGACGGTATTTGGATTTGAAAACCATCTGAAAACCAATTGTCAACCATCCTTATAGACTTCAATAGAATATCCGAGTTGTAGTCTACACAGCTCGGATTTTCTGACGGTTAGATTTTAATTTGAAAACCGTCCAAAAATCTTGGAACATGCACATTCTTCTGCCTGGTTTTCTGGCAGAAGATGTACTGTTCAATGGTTAACCCCTTAACGACCGCGCACCGTCTTTTGACGGCGGCCGGTGCGGGTCGTTCGTCTGCAGCGACGTCTTTTGACGTCGCTGCAGACATCGGGGTTTGCGGCGCCCGGCGCCACAGCTGCGCTAGGATCGGGGCTGAACTACACAGCCCCGATCCCAGAGCATCTCCTGCAGGCATCGGGGAGCGGAGGAAACCTCCGCAACCCGATGCTTTAAACCCTTTGATTGCGGCGGTGCGTTACCGCAGCGCAATCAAAGGGATCCCTGCTCTGTCGGTGATCGGAACGCCCGTTCACCCGACAGAGCTCAGGGACCGGCTGCACAGTCAGCTCTGGGGACCTAGCATGGCCCCAGAGTTGTCTGTGTAAGAAGCAGTGATTAGGATGCACTGTGTGCTGTCCTAATCACTGCATTTGTCAGACTGACACAGATTAGCATGTATTAGCATATATGAATATGCTAATACATTACTAAGTGTAAAAAAAAAAATAAAAAAATGTTAACAGTTCTCCTTCATGGGAGTCAAAAAAAAAGTACAAAAAAACCATAAAAAGTGTAAAAAAAAGAATAAAAAATATAAATAATAAAATAAAAAAATAAATATTTAATAAAAAATAATTGTACATAAATTACACGCACAAAAAAACCTACACATATTTGGTATCTACATGACCGTAATAACCTGTAGAATTAATCTAACAAGTTATTAAGTGTGAAATGTGAATGGTGTAAAAAAAAAATTAAAAAACAAAAAAAATTTTGTAAAAAAATAAAAAAAAAATACTGCAATTATTTATAAGTGTACTTAAACTATTCCTTATAAAGTACAACTTGTCTCGAATAAAACGAGGCCTCATCCAACTGCGTCATTGAAAAAATAAAAAAGTTACAACTATTTAAACGCAAGGAGGCCAAAACTAAAAAAAATGTTCTGGTCATTAACTACTTTTCAGGCGTTCGGCTTAAGGGGTTAAGGGGAACGGCTGAATCCAAAAAGCGTGGACAGAACTGTCCTCCAAAACCAATTCTTTAAAAAGAATCCAACCAGCATTTTACCACTGCTGAGTGGCCGTACCTTTAAAGAGGATCTGTGCCATATCCTGATAGGACTGGTTTAGTAAATCCTTGTGTTCTCTGTGTAGTAACAATTCTGGAGCCTCTTCTCTCATAACTCTGTGTTGTGCTGTTCCTCTGTTATTCCTCCTAGAAATGTATTTACTGAATCTGTCAGCTGGGTGTTACCATTCCAGTTTTCAGGGGGGGTGTCCCTGCACACACTGACTGTCAGCACTGATTGGATAACCTTCAAAATAGAGAATTGAGGAGAGAGGCTCCAGAATTGATTTTTCATGGGGAACATAAGAATTTAGTAAAACAGACATGTCCGGAGATGTCACAGGTCCTCTTTAACTGAAATAACAGGAACATACACAGATCTGTCAAAGCAGCTTCTTGACAGTCTCTTGAAAGCAGAAGATTTTTACTCTACTGTTAGGTTTCAATAAGGATTTTATTATAACAAAAGAAATTAACAAGAAAAAACATGCCAAAACAGCCAATGAAACCAACTGGGGAGAGGTGGATCATTGGGATCAGGAATAGCTCCAGTTGCCCTACAAACTTCTGCTGAGAACGCCAGAGGAACACCAGTACCAGCAACACGGCAGATACAGGACAGGAGGTAAACCGGGATCCTGACCAGGAAGGGAACACAGACTTGTACCAGGACACAGACCAGGAACACAGATTGCCAGTGAAACCAAGCAAGACCCCAGCTGTCTGACAGCAGAAGCTATTTTTTATAGCTAGCCAGACAGGGATATGGGCATCAACTGCTATTGCTGCAATCAGGAACTTAACTCTTGCCATGCTGCAAGACACAGCAAATGCTTGAACAGTTACAGCACCTCAGCTGCCAAGGTCAAAGGGTATGTTGTGGGTGTGCAAGAGGTACCATGCCTGGCAAATCGTGACAAAAAAAAACTACAGCAAAACTCCAAAGCTAAGCCTCAGATATCTGCAGTTGTTGTACCAGAAAATCATTGCAATGGGGCAGAATCTGCAGCAATGGCTAACATACTCTGAATTTTAAAATTTGAGGCACATTCATTATTTTTCATGGAGCTGTTCTGCCCCATATGACTTGGGTATAAGACACTGCATTCGTTTGGATGAACTGCAGAATTTCAAGATTAAGGTGGCGAATTCATGTCAAACTCTTGAGAGAAGCCTGAACACATGAACAGGGCCCTGTCCATTGATGCAGCACGGTTTCCTTCTGGAATGGTTGCAGCACATTAAAAAACATTGTCCACACCAGTCTATGAATTGCTAGAGGGTACACTGGGTGCAATGTATCCAGGTTCTTCCATTTGTTTCCCAGCTGAGGTGGTTCCGAAACTTTGGACACGTGATTTAAACATTACTAACATTTCAGCTTATGTGTTTTGATTTGGTCGCTTCAAAATAAATCTTTATAAAATTCAAGTAATTCTGGAGTATGTTTAATCTTACATGTGGGTATATACTGATTGTATGTTTTGATGTTTAAATTTTGATACCCAGCATTTGTAACTAAGAGATAAAGTGAGTGCCGAGCAACTAATACTATAACATTTCAGCTTGTACATTTGCCTACTCCAATGTTTCCTGACCTGGGGATCAGAAAAAAAAACCTGGTGCTCGGTAGGACACAGCAGCAAGACTGTCCACTTTTATAGTAAAGATGGTAAAAGGATCAAAACCTGCTTAAAGATGCTTAACAAAACAGCCACCACATTCTAGCCAGAATTATAAAATGCTTTACCCATTCCAAAACTCGGCTTACTGAAGGTAGCAATGAAAGTAGGGGTTCTTTGGGGGTTAGGAAATTGTTTATACTACGGGTTTCCCATGGAAATAAGACAAGAAATTATTACATTTCTACATAGCTGATGATTACCACTAGATGTGAAAACTATGCAAATTGTCTGAAGGTAGAAGGTTAGCCTTTTAAATCACTAAAACCTTCAGAAAAAGATTACCTAACTGTTAGCACCATGATATAGTATAAATCACTGATGCACAACTAGTGTCCTACCGGCCACTTGTGGTCAATATGTGCACAGTGTTGGTTGGATCCATCAGAAGAGTGCAATTCCAAATTCAAGACTGAGCAGTATAGGAGTAAATGGTCAGATGAATAAGCCTAACATGGGTGTGTGTACCTACACCCATGTCCTGGCCCTGACTGACTATTATGTGCAACCCATCGATGGAATAAGGTCCTGTCTTTGAGGCTCCTATAATAGGTTCAGTTGAATACCACTTCTATGAACTAGGAATGCCATCATTTTTACAACCTTATTTTGATCATTACTTTATAAACCCTGCATGCAGAGAATATCCATCTTTATTTGATGTATTTAATACTCCATTGCATAGTGCAAGAACATACCTTCATAGCCTTTATGCAATCATTGGGTGACATGTATGAACTTGGCGCTAACTGGCCAGTTCTATGTCTATTTTTAATAGTGTATTATTTGACAGTATGTATGAAAGAATGTTATGCAGCAAAATTTGTCTCAGCCATGTTATGAATTTGTACGACAGTTTCACGTCAAACTCCGACTCATTCTTGGCCCCTTTTTTGGGGAATTCAAAAGTTTCATGTTTGGTGCAGAATGCACCAAGTTTTATGTATGAATGTTTATACACCTATAGAACAGGGCTAAGACAGTTTTTCAGCTCAAAATATGCCAGAAAACTGCCACAACCCTGTTCATACATGTCGCCCATTATGTTTGAAATATACATGTTTCCTTGGGAGAATGTAGATATACTTTACCTTCTATAGCTATATTTATTTTAGCTGACCTCCGTCCAGGGTTTGCTCTGCCTCCACCCATTGCTGGATCCATTTTCTCTCTTTTTTTGTTTTAGTCACACTCACAAATCCAAATACAGCACATCCACTTCTGCACCCACATCCAAACCACACCATCCATTCCACGCATAGAGCAGTGCCAAAGACAATCTCAGTCTGGAACAGTGCACCTTCCCAGAACTGCCTGGGATCAATGTTTTCATTTAGCCATTCTAAACTAATTTGATCGAGTTCTCCATCCTATGGTTTGGAACAGGTGGAGATGGATTTGCTTATGTGCTCCTGTCAAGACCATTGTTGTAACATTTTAACATGCTTGTGATGTCCCTCGGACATTCCACACATCCTTCGATTGTTTAGAAAAGTCTTTCTAATACATCAGATTGTTAATGTTAAGAATTTTTCATCTCAGAAATACTTGTCTGGCTTGAACATTTCATGCAACAAATCCCATTTGTTTAGTTTCATTGTGTCCTGTGGAATTACTGGGTTTTCAAAAGATCAAAGACCTGGACCTACAACCAAGTTGACCACACTCGAAGTCAGAGCAGCCATGAACAAATAGTACAAAGTAACCATTTCACAGGTGAATTTATATTACTTTGTTTCTTACTGCTGTATCTAAGTTATGCAAATGGTCAACTAGAAAGAATAAATTGCCAGGAAGGAATATACTATGTTATGCCAAGAACATTAAACTGATTTTGTATACACCCAAGAAGAGAGCTTGGCTGAGAGATTAGCAAATCTGATCCTGTAGAGTATTTTGTTTTTTTTCTACACAACCAATCTCAACCCTAAGTCAGACAAAGGTAGCATTGTGCATTGAGATTCCATATCCCACAGTAGGGAAGAAGCCACTATGGATGCGTCTTAAACCACGTTCATCATAGCAGCTTCATAGGATGCTCTTGACTCAAGTTGGTATGGTTCAAGACTTTACTATGCCATATGGTCACAATCTCCATCCATCCCTAGTCCAATGGTACCTATCTCTATTAAGGTTTTCTGTTGCAAGTCTATTTTATATAATTTTTTTAGTACCATACCTCAAAAAACAGTTATTTCATACAACAAGGTATCATGGTGACAGATTTCTAATGTCAATTTGTAAAATCAACTCATGAAAAAAAAGTGAAATATACACAAAGTACATATTGAATGCCTGACAGCACAAAAAATAAAATATATTCAGGCTTGGAAAGCCCCAACAAGTGAGAGCTAGGGATGCTGGGTAAAACAGATAACTGATTCATGCCTATCAATACTTGACTCTCAAATCATGGGGTATTCTAAGCCGTACACAGCAATACCCCCAAAACAAGCACATGTCTTTCCAAGTTCAAACCTCAGCACTCTACCGCCTGGTTTGGGGGACAATTCCAAAAAGATTATGCATTCATTATCACAGCAGGAAATAACTGCTTGCTGCCCACTTAGACTTCAAGTTTCAAAGAAGAAGTTAATGAAATATGATTACTATGTGAAAGGATAAAACATTTCCTCTAAAAGTTTATCACATTACAAAAAATGTTGACCATTATTAGGAATTGTAAGAAAATATAAAAAATGCTGTTTAATCCCCCACCACTTCCAGTGCCTCCTCATCTGGACCTTACTGGTGGCCTCTATTTACTTATAACCTGTATTAGACCTACATCACCGCTGAAGCCACCCACTGGCCCCAGTGGTAGAGGATGCAAGACTGCTTAGATCAGATATGGGCTGTAGAGGTGAAGTGGGTATACAGACACATCATTGCTGAAGCCAAGGACCAGAGTTGCAGCACCTGAAGTAACTAGGGAGCATGGCTTATTTTGTAGCCTTATTGTCATGGTTTTACATGTTTTTATTCAGATGGAAAAATCCTTTAAATAGGTATTTTGGAAATATTTAATTAAATTAAGGATTGTAGAATCTGTTGGACTATGGTTTATTTCTACATGGCATGAAATTCTTACCGCATTACGAGAATGCAGACAGAAATGTCAAACTGCGCAAATTTCGGCTGAAATCCGTCCCAGTCATTACGGTAATCCACAGTTCTCATAGAGAACTATGGATTCCGTTCCCCCCTCCCCGCGCGAAATCCCAGTGAGCGGGAGAAAGTGATACGCGAGGGGGGATACGGGGGGCCCGGCTACTGCCGGCCCCCCGGCCCAGTTTCCGGGAGCACACGGCGTAAATTGCTAGCGAAATCTGCCCGCAATTACGCCATGAATAAGCTGTGTGAACATAGCCTTATACCTCAGATAACTTTTTAGATACCTTTCTTCAACCTTTGGAAAAAGGAACCGGGCTAAAATGGAGTGACTTCCACACTCCAAAAACCCATAGAGAAAGGCTTTTAGAACATTCTCATTTACATTGTGGTTTCTATGTGGATCTGTGGTAGACACTTCCCAAAGGCGCCAGATGAATCCCATTGAGTCATAATAGGGTCCTTTGGGGTTCTGTCATGGCTCCAGTCATTTAGTTCTGTCATGCTGCATTATTCTTGCTGCCAAAGTTGACGGAATAGCCAACTTATATAAAGTGTATTATTCTACTGGCATAAATTGTAACAGAGCCCAACAATGACATTATAAACTTATACAAGTAGCTCTCCTGTATATATATTTATTTAATCAGTATTAGGCTTCTTCCAACATTTATTTTAAACGTATTCTGTATATTTCAATCTATACATGTCTTAGAATAATTGCTTGGAACATATCACACCTTTTTTATCCAAGGTAAACATAATAGACCTCAGAGACTTAAACATTATATATTTTAAATAAACCAACTTTGAGGTCCCCGAACTTTGAACTACTGGAATACGTAGTAGATGTAGGCTCGTTCCTAATGTAAATGTTCAGTGGATATATTCTTATAGCAATTAAAAAAAAACAAGGCGTTGCCTGCATCGAATTATTATACAATATCTAAATATTATTACTACCAACATGAAATGCTCAGACTTTATTAAGTAGGTTATGCCCCCTTAAATGACTGCTTAACATGCAGTAACCATTTCATTTATAGAGAAAAATCCGCAAACCTTCCAGAGCAAACATTTCTCAGAAGCCGAGGTACATTCACAAGTAACCGAGTGTTCAACGCCGTCAGTGCTCTGCATTTTTGTGATGGCAAAGTTAATAGAGCATAAAATGGTGCCACGTTTTAAAATGAAGTTGCATATAATGTATGGCCAGTTATAAATCTTTACAGCTACAAAATTACAAGTCAACTCTCTTGCCATTTATACAGTTGTATAATTGAAACTGGTATGTGAACGCAAGGGAAAATAGCTATGGAAAGGTTAAAAAGCCAAAAAAAGGGAAAAGTCTGATGTGGTTTTGTTGGAACAAGTTTTTTCATTATCTCAATGACAACTGTGATAGCTTAACCTTTACCATGCACTTTGATGCTACTGTATTTCTATTTTGGATGTTACATTTAAGGGGATGTATCGCTTCATCAGTTTGGCTATTCTCTTCAAGCTTGATTCTCCCAGTTCCTGAAATCCAGGGGCGTTTCTTCCCCTCCCAGCTGGGTGTTTCTTAACTGAAGGGGGACGACATCATCCTCCCCCTTCACTGTTCATGCTCACTCCCAAGTCAGTGTTTCTCTCAGTTCCTGAAATCCAGGGGGGTGTCGTCCCCTCCCAGCTGGGTGTTTCTTTACTGAAGGGGGATGACATCATCCTCCCCCTTCACTGTTCATGCTCGCTCCCAAGTCAGTGTGTTCAACCCCCCCCTCCACTGTCACTGTCCTCTCCCTATGCAGTCTTATTTTGTAAGAGCTGTTTACATACCACAGGCCTGCATTCAGTCTAGACAGTCTTCTATGAACTCCTCCAGAGCACAGATCTGTCTCCCTGCTATGCATCGAGGCACAATTCTGCTGTTTTCTGATTGTAGAAGCAGCTGCAAGTGTCACTGAGGAGCTGGTGGCTGTGCAGAGTGAAATTGTTGCCGGCCCCTTACAAGCAGGAGTATTAGGCACTGAGGCACAATTCTGCTGTTTTCTGATTGTAAAAGCCACTTCAGTGTCAATGAGGAGCTGCTAGCTGTAGAGAGTGAATTGTTGTCGGCCCCTTATTCTGAGTGAGAAAGGCAGGAATGCTCGCTCCCGTGAATATGACCGGGGGTCGAACAGAATGTAAATTAGTAGAGCCGGCAGCCAATGAAATGAAAGGAGGTGGGATCTGACCAGCACTGGGGAACAGTGTTTACACAAACGAAGATAAGGAAATACATTTTTTCATGCTACAAGCTGCCATCTGTCTTATGCCATTAAAAACCTTCAGTGAGAAAAATAGGTAGAGCAGCTATGATATAATAATAAGGTCTGTTTATAACCATGATAGAAATGTGTATTATGTAGGAGGTGTAATGTAGCAGAGTGCATGTGTATTGTATATACTATATTTCAGTGACTTTTACAACCTCCCCACTGCAAATGGAAGATATTGTCCCCTTGTCTGAGAAGTGTCAAACACTCATTAACACAGTCATAAAACAAGCTTACATTTCATGTTATTGCCCCTAATATCAAAACTCCACCAGTGTATTAAGTTTTGTTTATGCTGGGTCCAAAAGCCAGGCACACCAGGTATGCCCTTTGACCTGCCCTAGCCATAAACACAGATGAAGCTAGGTGATAACCTGGCCTAAGTGAAAGTGCTCTATTGCAGGAAAGGTCAGAGTTCAAATGAACTGGCCAAACTCAAGAATTGCCTGTGGATGCCATCCAGCGGGCGAAGTAAGTAGCACTCCTCATTAAGGATGAGTGTCTGCCCACCTTATAATATTCATGACCATTCAGCTGTCAACTTTTTCCCAACTAGCCAAGGGTAGGCAGTGAGCTACAGTCAGCATTAGGGGTATAAGACCTATTCCTCAAGAGAAGTTCTTTGTACACAGTTTGAGGTTCAATTGCTGATTGAGCTGTGTCCTTTTACTTTTGTGCCCCAGGAACTGAAAAACCTACCATTTTTAAGTGTTAGGAATTTTCTGTTTTCTCCCATGTATTTTATAACTGTTGTATGTAATTCATTTTATTGTATTTTTGTACTCTATGTAAGCACTGTACCTTTTTCCTATGAAATATAATATTTAATAAGATGAGTCCCTGTTGCTCTAAGAACCCATAACCTTGAAAAAGTGTTTTTAACCCTGTGACTGTTGGAGAGCAGTGAGATAGTGTTTAACCCTGCAAGTGTTGGCAAGGTGTTTGCAAATTGGAGTTCTTCCCTCCGATTTCCTTTTCTTTTTGATTATTGAAGTAAGGTGGTGGCAGCGGATATTTTGGAGGTATTTGGAGTGTGATTTATGCTCGATTTGCCACCTGAGGTGAGGTGAGTGCAAATAGAACTGAGTGGAAATAAACCAACTCCATTATAGTGGCCCACACGTCACAGGTTGGTATGTGACACTTTTCTTTTGAAAATAATACTGACAAAATTACCTTTTTCATGCCTTACACTAGCACATGTAGACATTCAATTAGTGTGGGAACTAGGTGAATAAATCTTGCAGCATTTCTGGGGTTAGAGAGGTTGGGGGTGTTTTCGGTACTGACTATGGTGATTGTGCTATTCAGTGGACCACCCTAGACTAGTGGATCCTAGACTGCAGTAATATTGTTAGACAGCAGTTAAGTTTTCCAATAAGGAGATCCTCTGTCCACGTGACCTATAAAAGTATATGAACGTTATGAAGAGAGTCCTTTGCTTTGAAGCCCCCCTCCACTATGAGCCAGAAGGCAGAGCTGGTAAGAAGTAGTATCTCTCAATCTGATAGATTCAGGTTGTGCATATATTGATTAGAGAGCTATTCTTTTGAATGACCACCATGTGATACCATATTCCAGCACAAATCAGTAATATAATTTTCAGCGCCACTAACTTTGGAAGCCAGGACAATCCAATGATACAAGTCTAGGCTTGTGGAGAATTTCAAATTCCCCGCTGTTGCCCTGCAAATCTATCAGTACACAGCCAATGGACTTTAGCCAGTGGACTTCACCCAAGGCGGTAGAACAAAAGTTGAAGTCCAGCCTTCTAACCATAGACAGCATTCTTTACTTGGAAAAGGAAATGTGGCAAAAAAAAGTGATATAAATACAATCTCTGTAGGGAAATGCCAGTTCCAAACTCTTAATTCTTGCACAACCTATGACAAGTAATTCAGTGACCAAAATCCCATTCCTGCCACCACAAAACTTGTTGTACAGAAGGTCGTAAATACCAAAGAAACATTCGACCTGTAATGAAACTTTGCTTTGAAAGGACAGCTCCTATAATCTGGTTCTAACTAAAAGTGAAATGCAATGAAGGTAAAACCGGGCTGAGTGATGTCATAGATAATTGATTAAGACAGTGGCTGTATGATTACCAAGGATTTTCTGGGCAAAGAGAACTAAAGCACTGTCCCAAAAATGTCAGAATTTTATTTCATACATTTTATTTTTTGGGAAATCTGCATTTCAGATGGATCTTTTCTAAACATAATGTGTTGCTTCTTTTTCCTGAGAAAAAAAGGAGTTATTTTTGCTGTAGACCAGATATTAGTGGTGAGAAAGTCATTGCGTATGGATCCTGAATATTAATTAAGGTTTTAAAGTAATTGGCTTCAGTTCAATTAGCAGCCCTATAGGCAGTGGGATATGTGCTGTATTTTTATTAGTTTAGGAAGCTTTTACTGCTTTCAATACAATTTCAGCTCAGTTTATGTGGGCATGTTCTTTCGATATCCTGCAGATGCTTTAAACTTCCTGCATTCACTGCTATGGTTTTTACACTTGTGGCTGTTGATGGCCTGACAAATTCCTGTTATCTATCTACACTATAAGTGATAAGTGTGGCACTGCTTGGGGCCTCGCCATTGGGACCCCCACTGATCCCTGGAAGAGGAGACCGAAGCCAAGTTCCTCAGCAACGTAGGCTGACACTGAGGAGGGGTGTGGATGGTATGTTGAACCCACATGTCCTTTGGCTCTCCATCAAATGCCTACTGTGATGCTTGACAAATGTAAATAATTGTTCTACTACTCTATTACAGATTTTCATCCTAAATGATCTTGTTTCCTAGTTTCACATAGATTACTAGTAAACACATTTTGCTTCTTTAAAGTTATTTGCATAAATTAATGCTATTTCCAGAGTGTTGCTACTGTTCCTTCTGGTGTAACTGAGACATTGCACAGAACTTAGCTATCTTTTTCTTTGTCCACTCTAACAAAGGAAAATTACATAACTGCACTGCTGTGACAGCGAGAAACAGAAATAGAATATTATATTGAAAAGTCCATGTACATTGTACCATGAGATGCAGTATCCAGCTTACAGGAAGCAGCGTCCTTCCACAGGAATGCATTGGCTTGACTTTGTCATTCCAAGAAAGGGCTTTACCAAACATTGCTACCCATGCTGCCATAAGTTATTTCATCACTAAAGAGTATCTACAACCACTACCTTCTACACAAAAAGAAATTACAGTTATTTGTGGCAAGAAAAGAAACTGAAAACAGGCGTAGAGTATGAGGGGATATTATTAGGCTACAGTACATAAATGCATTAGATTAGTATTCAACAAAAGCTTCATGCAGAAAGTACATGTCAAACTTTAAACACTGTGTAATTTGTAGGTCCATAATTCTGTGCTCATTTTTAACATATCTGTTAAGCATTCAGAGCTCTGTTTTTCTGCAACAGTGTTCCTCTTATTTCCAGCATAAACATACATTCAAAAGAAACAAAATGCTGGCTACCTGAAACCTTCAGGGGAGTTTAGTTCATAATGATTTATGACAGTATGCTTTAAACTCTTTAGCTCCCTCTAGTGGTAGCCATAAGCAGCAAAATGTTATTTAATGGATATGTCCACTTTACCTTTTCATTTCTCAAATTTATTTATCTATTAAAAGTAAGCTATACCTCTCCATACTTATTTTTTAGTCCCATGTCTGTAAGGTTTGTCTCTAGAGTTGCTTGTTCCCTGGTTTCTCAGCAATAGTAGGCAATACAAAGCCCTTCAGGAACAGCAAGTGGCGCATATACATTAAAGTATCCACTGCTTCTGTTTCTGAACTCACAAAGCTGTAATGCACTAAATTATATTACATTAACTGGAATTTCACACAGTGACCTGTTCTTTAAGATTTATTTTCCTGGCTGCCTTTGAGCTTTTTTGCCTGGGGGCATATATCTATGTAACCTGCCTGTGTCTTTAGGCTTTGATTAATCTGTTTATGAAACCTCTAGTGTCAGCAAGAGAAATTATAGAGCTATATTGTCCTATATTCACTCCACAGAAGGGCCCACAACTGGGCTTCACTAAGAACTTCACTCATTATAGAACAGCTCCTAAGTATCTACGTTGGCTTGGGAGTTGTCCTTTAGTCCTTCCACTGAAGTTAATAAGACTGCTTTCCAGTTACTGCCAAGGAGATATCCTGCTCACAGGAATAGGATGGTTTCTGGCTATAGCTCATGCCCAAGTGCCTTTCTATCCACTGCAATAGAGGTGCAGAGAGGTGGCCTGGTCACTAAAGGTGTGCAAATGATAATCAATCCAGATGCTCAGAAAAAAAAAAAAACAGAAGCATCTGTCCAAGCATAGCCATCGTTGGAGGACTGCGGTGATGGCCAAAGCCAAGGAAAAACATAATCACAGAAATGGACCTGGCCAGAATATAGGTGTGTTCACACAGCATTGTGTTCTCCATTCAGAGTATCCATTGGAAACCCTGAAAAAGAAGTACCCCAAAGTATACTATGGTGAAGTCATAGAGAACAACAGAGCAAAAAAAGTCTTATTAGGTCAAACAGAAGAAAATGAGATGAGATTGGCACCAAGCAGTCCCATTTAAATGGATTCAAAATTATCGCATCTGGGAGTAGAAAAAAGAGATTTTGGGGGCACTCACCAGTCCTTCATGCCTTGAGAAAGCGTGCCTACACGCGAACGGCCGTAGCCCAAGTTGTAATGTCTATCCTTGGAATAAAATTATATGAAGAAAGACTGGTGAGTGTTGCAGAAAGTCTTATTAGACATATGTCTGCGCTATTTTCCAAACATACATGCTTCATGTGCCACACAAAAGTATGTAGACTGTGCTATTGTGTCCAGCACAGAAAGTGTATCCATTCAGTAAAAAAAAATCAAACATACCGTTTTTTTCAGACTTTAAGACGCACCGAACCATAAGACACACCTACCATTTTTTTCGGAGTTTAAGACATACCACCATTTTCCTCCAAAAGTTGGGGGGGGGGGGGGGGGAGTGCGTCTTATAGTCCGAAAAATATGGTAGTAATAAAAAGAAAACCACGTGCCAAATTATTATCAATGGATCCACCATAGTATATGTTGGGGTACTGTTTTTGCACAGTATCTCAATGGAGGAAAAACAAAATGACATGTGAATGGCCCCTAACAATTATAAAACTATGAAAGCTACCACAGTGTCTAAAATTTTTGGTGTGTGTAAGTAAGAGAACATGGAAACTCCATAGCGACTTTGCTGTAGTCTGAAGTCATCCGCCAGAGCTCTGCATAGCAAGGCGACAGTGTCATCTCGTCAAACGTTCCTACCCAGGCTGGCAGGGGACTCACTGGTAATGACTGAGCTCATAACTGAGCCCTTAACACAGATTGAAAGATATGCTCCTTCCAGGTTGCACATAATTATTTAGCTGTTTTTGGTCCAACAATCATAACAGGAAATTATATTCTAATTATACACCTGGAAACATATGTTGTGCATCTCATATTGCTTACTGCCTAACTTATTAACTCAACCTAACAATATGGCCATGCACATAGTGCCTCATCCCATTACATCCCATCTAATCACATTATATCATATTTTAAACAATACAGTTAAACATTTTGGGTGACATGTATGATTTTGGGACCCAGAAGCCAATTTTATTGCGCACTTTAGTAGTGTAGAATGCGTCTGAATCTTTGAACCTGTTCTACTGCGGCCTTTTTAGATGCATTACAATGTGTCGTACTCGGCGTATAATGCGCCTAGTTTTGGTATATTACAGTTCATTTACATCGGAAATATAGCGTCGAGTATTTTTGGCGCAAAATAGCCAAAAAAAACATGCTTGCATATTGGGACATGTCACCCAAAATGAAGACAGAATGATTAAATTATAATGTTATTATAATGTTAAAGGGGTTTTCTCACTATGCAGCTTCACAGTCACATACAGCTTTTCTTTCACTCTGTTCTCCTCAGACTGTGGGTGTTTCTATAGCAGTGATTAGGATATTTTAGTCTCTCTCCTTAGCAACAATACAAAGAGCAGTGCAGGAGATCTAACCTCTAAGCATACAAAGCTACTGAGGCTGTGAGGAGTAAATGCAATGACTTATCAGTAAAACAACAGCTCATCTTGTAAGAGATAATTATTTTTTTTCCAGAGCTGAGTCCATCTCTGCTCAAATCAGATAACAGAGTATGGTCCGGTATGCAGGTTACTATAAAAACCTGTGTGTACTCAAGAGCACATAACCGCTCTGGCTAGTGATTGGCTGCACAGAACAATGGACGTTCACTGTGCAGCCGGGATGTAAGGGTCGGCCACCGGGACGGAACGGGGATGTCATGGAGGTGATTATCCTTTTTATTCTATTTCTAATCATACCCCAGTGGGCCAACAAGCTTTTTTGAGTCCCGGGCAACCCTTTTAAATCTATTAATCAATGTATTTAGAAAAAGTCTTCATTTAACGGTCCCTTTATGTTGAAAGCTAATATTTGTAATGAGAAAACCCCTTTAAGTAAGCTCTTAAACTCCCTGCAGTAGAGGCAACAGTCAGCCAGGACTATGTTATTAAGCTCTAGAACTGTGTAAAGGGGAGCATTTCTAAAGAAGCACCCCCATCAAATGTTTTATTCCGTGCCCCAATAGCCAATTCCATGATATAAATTGCAGTGTGCTTAATTTGTCCACGTTATTGACACCCATTGTACCATGTAATCAGCACTCATCCGCTGCATGGATGGGGAAGTCTGTTATCCTATTCATAGTCTCATTGAAATAAATAGAAAAAGCTATAGAGGGAGCTAAACTAATCCATCTTCATTTAGCTCTCAACAGTTGTGGTTGTAGGCACCTAAAATGTTATTACTATCAATTTTATTATTTTGGTCTGTGGTTGTATGCAGGGAAGCGGGAACATTTAAACTCTGAATAACAACATAGCTTCAACCCCTATAAAGATATATTATGAATTTGGTCAACACAAAGTCTAGGATCTATGTAGACTAAAACCAAATGATATGTACTTGTATTAACAGCACAAAGTAGACACAAACCCTGACTGTATGTTATTTTTACAGCTCTACTTTTCAATGAGTAAAACAGAACAGAGATAATGTAGGTAATGATATAACAATGGTGGTGATACTATAGAAAACTTTTTTACATCGACTTTACACAGTACCATAAACATAGTGCTGAATGTGTCACCTTTGTCTGTAGGTTTATGTCCTGCACCCCATTAATAAAGTTCCTTCTATGTGGCTAAGGCTGGTTTCGACAGATCGTAAAACCATGTTTGCAAGGCTGGGAAGAAGCGAAAGGTGGAACTTTCCGCTGGGTGATAATGATCTTAGAAATTAGGTCTGCTATAATGCTGAACAGTGTACAAATCAGATGTGTTCTTCTACAGCGCTTTTGTACATCGTTCCAGTGAGCTCACTGTCCAGACTCCAGACTTCAGTAATAAGTCCCAGATGAATTTATTTCTAGTAGAACTTGCTGGCCTCACTTTGTGCCTTACGAACCACACCTATGTAATGTTATGTGCAAGCTCAGAAACAGCAGAAGACAGGATTTAAGCCTTCACTCAAGACTGGCATCTTCTCTCGGCTGTACCTGAGTGATAGCATTTTATTCTGCAAGAATCATTTAGGAGTGAGCTCAACATTTTTTTCAAGAAAATGTCTGCTGAAATACTGTATTTAAAATGATAACCTTTTTCACAGTTTTCAACCCCTCTTACCATCATAATGTATCTGCACCAGGTTTATGGGTATGTTCACACGGCATACCTATGCGGGCTGCAAGACGCCGTGTGTTTAGAAGAGCGCGTCCTGTAAAATATACGTCCTGTAAAACGGCGTGTGAACATCCCCTAAGAGTTATCAGATTTTCACAAGAATACTATAAGGGTTCGGTGGATTCGCTGGACCACCGCAAGCAATGATAGTTAAGCCATGACAGGGAGCAGAGTCTAAGTAGCCCCCGATTTTCACCAGAGCCCGCCGCAAAGCGGGAAGGACTTGCTTCGGCATGAGGCTACCAGGTCACTTCCCCTGACGTGACTTGCTTGCGATGGTGGCCGGGGTACTGCGAGGAACAGAATCGGAATCCAAAGGCGTAGTCGGAGACAGGCAGGAGGTCAGGACAGGCGGCAGAGGTTCATGGTCAGAGACGGGCAGACGGACAGGGCAGGCGGCAAACAGGCAAGGTCAGAAAACGTAGCGGAACGGACTGGTACACGGGTAATCAGACAGGACTTTCCAACACTCTAAACTAGGCAAACGCACACCAACAATCTGGCAGAGAGTGCTGGGGGTGTATTCCTTATATAGGACCAGCGGCCGGCAATTGACCAAATTACCAGCGCACTGGCCCTTTAAATCCAGAGCAGCCGTCGCACATGCGCCCTAGGGAGCGAGTACGCGCGCGGCGGCTGGGACAGGCAGGAGCAGCGTACACTGGACCGTGGATGGGTAAGTGGCTAGGCGCCGGACCTCGAGTGGCAGGGGGATGGTCGCGGGTAGCCGCGGCACCCGCGCCGGACCCCCTGCGGGCAAATACACAGGAAGATTACAAGATATGAATATGCAAATATCACGTTTACGGCCCTTGTCCGAGGTATCTGTTTGGGTACCAAAAAAATTTCATCCCAACGGATACCAAGAAATGGATATAGAAATAATATATAGTAAACGTAGTCTGAATTAGTCTACCACGCTTATTTGTCCAGTACATAAAGGGCGAGATATTATGTACATAGCTGCTCCAGTATTCTGGTGTCTTTTCAACCAAAAAACTGGCGCAGTCCTGTTCTCTAGATGTATGAGGTGGCACACTCAAAAAGTAAGTGCATTTTGCTTTGCCCTCTGCACTTTGTAGTGGCCTTCTGGAGACGTGTTGCACCACAACCGTATGATTCTGCACATTTATGACTGGAGGACGGCAAAACTGGGCGCATTACTGCTGGAACAGGCAGACCAAGTTAAAAGTGGTTTACCTAAGCCTGAGTTGTCATTTTGGAACAAGAAAGCGAGAAATCTATGACCCGCAATAGAACAGGTTCAGAAATTCAGGCAATTAAGCTTTAAAGCTATTTAGAACTGGCCTCTATGTGCCTAGATTATACATGTCCCCCCAAGTGTATATGTTCAGTGAATAGGGCAAACCTAGTCAAATTCTGACTTCACTTGCCCTATAAATTTTTATGCCCCCGTCACGGCCCTGTATCTTTTAGGATACATTTTTCACCGCATCCTGACGAATACCACAAATGAGGATCAGAACCATGATGTGAATTGTGCCTTAGCCTCTGATCAGTACCAGCTCCAGGTACATGGGCCCCATGGAAACATATCCCCATTGACAACTGAAACTCCAAGCTTGACAAACAAGTTTACCTTAACTGCTAACGGGCCCTACCAGCTCAAGCGTATGCTCAGATTTGTCTGGTGCTGATAATAGCCCTGATCAGAATCTTGGCCCTTCCTTGTGAACATCTTCTTCAAAGGGAATTAAAGGGGTTTTGCCATGAAATAAACATTTCCACCATTCATCATTATTAAACATTCTGCACCGTTTTTGTTTTAGCTGCTCCTTTAGTGATCCATAGTTTACAGCTAGTCTCCAGGGGATACCACCAGGGCTGAGAGCTTCTCAGTCCTGGTCGCACATGCTCAGACATCATCTCTCCTCTCAGGCAGCTACTGAGTGTTCAACCCCCAGATGCTGTCATTCTACTCGTGTCCTCTGTACTGCTCAGTAATTAAGCAAACAGTGCTAATAAATTAAAAAAGAAACCTCAATGAGGTCTGTGCATTGATAAAGGGAAAAAAAATCCACAGATTTGGTTCCTACACGGATTTGAACCAAGGACCCTTGTGTCTGGAGGTAAAGACTTTACCTCTGAGCTACAATGTAGTTGGGTTCACAGCTCCTTACATAAACAGATCTTTGTTTGACTAGAGAGAGGAAAGGCCTGGTGATGTCATCCTGCTGGGTCACATGATATGCAATTCAAACAAATCACACAGGCCCCCTTCTGAGCGCACAGAGCTGAAGAGCTGGATACAGGAAGTATAAAATGAGATTGTGGCAAAACCCCTTTAAGTGCCAAGAAGATGATGTGTATATATGTATATACATATACACACACATATATTTGAAATCACAAGTTTACACATATTATATAAAAAGACACATATGCGTGTTTTTCTCACTATCGGACATGAAATCAGAATAAACCTTCCCCGTTTTAGGTCAATTAGGAACCAAAATTATTCATAGTTACCAAATGCCAGAATAATGAAAGAGAATTTTTTTTAAGGAATTTTTATTACTTTCTGCAAAGTCAGAAGTTTACATACACTAGCTTCTGACACGCCTGTAGATGTATTTTCTTATGAACACCAGAAACACACTGCTTCTGTGTGTAACATCATGGGAAAGTCTAAAGAAATCAGCCAAGATATCAGGAAGAGAATTGTGGACTTGCACAAGTCTGGTTCATCCTTGGGTGCAATTTCCAGATACCTGAAGGTGCCTCGTTCATCTGTACAAACAATTATACACAAGTACAAACAAGATGGGAATGTCCAGCCATCATACCGCTCAGGAAGGAGATGGGTTCTGTGTCTCAGAGATGAATGTGCTTTGGTCCGACATGTGCATATCAACCCAAGAACAAAAGCAAAAGACCTTGTGAAGATGCTGGCGGAAGCTGGTAAAATTGTGTCATTATGCACAGTGAAACAAGTAGTATATCAACATGGGCTGAAAGGTCACTCTGCCAAGGAGAAGCCATTACTACATTTTTGGAGACATGTTCTGTGGTCTGACGAAACTAAAATTGAACTATTTGTTTAAAGGGAGAAGCTTGAAAGCCTAAGGGTATGTTTACATGGCTTAATTTCGGCACGCATTTCGATGCATATTTGCGCTCTAATATGGATTACGTCTCCTCTCCCCGCTGGTACAATACGATCGTATTGTACCAGCGGGGGGGAGGTAAGTGACATGTCAATTATTCGCGGCGAATACGCGCCGCGAGTAATGGATGTCCATGGGGCCGGCTGGTTTCGCCCCCCTCCCCCCTGTGCCGTGGGAGTGCGCGCGTATTAACTGTATTACTGTACGCGCCGCAGTACATCGTGTGAACATAACCTAAGAACACCATCCCAACTGTGAAACACGGTGGAAAACAGTGTTTTCCATCATGTTGTGGGGTTGTTTTGCTGCAGGAGGGACTGGTGCACTTCACAAAATTGATGGCAATACTGAAGCAACATCTCAAGAAATCAGCCAGGAGGTTAAAGCTTGGGTGGAAATGTGTCTCCCAAATGGACAATGACCTAAAGCATACTGCCAAACTGGTTGCAAAGTGGCTTAAGGATAACCAAGTCAATGTTTTGGAGCTGCCATCACAAAGCCCTGATCTCAATCCTATTGAAAATGTATGGACAAAGCTGAAAGGGTAGGTGTGAGTAACGCGACCTACAAACATGGCTCAGTTACATCATTTCTGTCAGGAGGCA
The DNA here is from genome assembly GCA_025379985.1 of Phyllomedusa bahiana. NCBI lineage: Eukaryota > Metazoa > Chordata > Amphibia > Anura > Hylidae > Phyllomedusa > Phyllomedusa bahiana. The sequence goes on along the minus strand of JAODAL010001177.1, from coordinate 193,727 downwards.
CTATTGTGAGAAGCTTGTGGAAGGATATCCAAAACGTTTGACCCAAGTCATACAGTTTAAGGGCAATGCTACCCAATACTAATGCAATGTATGTAATCTTTTGACTTTGCAGAAAGTAATGCCTTAGAAATGCTCTCTTTCATTATTCTGGCATTTGGCAAATATAAATGATTTTGGTTCCTAATTGACCTAAAACGGCTAAGGTTTATTCTGATTTTATGTCAGATAGTGAGAAAAACCTGCATATGTTAATTTTTATAAAGTGTATGTAAACTTCTGGCATCTCATATGCCTTATTTAGTATAAATTAAGGCTTTCACTACTTGAAATATGCAAAATTTAGTCAATGTTCGTATCTGGGTTAAAGGGGTTGTCTCACTACATTGATTCAACTTACCTCAGTCCTGTTTTCTTGGTTTCATTCTTAATTCAGGGGCGTGTTTACTGGCTTCTACTAGGCTCCAGAAGAAGCCAGGTCTGTAGCTATAGCAACCAGCGCTGGCAGCCTATCAGGATAGAGCAAACAGGTCTGTAGCTATAGCGACCTGAGGAGCTGATGCAGCCCATACAAGAGGGGATATCTCAGAATAGGTAGGACACTGTTAATGGACATATATTGCAAAGTGACTTGTTTTTGCAAGAACTTTAACATAAAAAGCAATCCTTGTAATGAGACAACCCCTTTAATGCTTATTCTTCTGGTGAAAAAGAAAGAAGCAACAACCCAATGGACTCCAATATTAGTCGATGGGATCCTTTGGGCACCAGTGATATCTGTCATTTAACAGATCCATTGATGCATTATAAGCAAAATCACTGACACAAGTAAGGACAGAGCCTTATCGACCTCCACACTATTTATTCTCAAAACCCAAATCTGAAGCTGATTTAAATATTATACACATACATATTATGTGGATATTAGTTACAGGTACAAACCTTTGTGGAACCTGGAAATACATCTGTACTTTAAAAGCCTGCAATGTATTCTGAGAATCGATGTAGCACGAGGCAGTGATGTTCAGTCAGCACAACTGAACACACCTTTCACCTTCAGCAAGAAACAGAACTATTAAGAAGGATCCAAAATGCAAAGTTCCCCAAGGCCCCTACCTTCAAGATGACCAGAGGTATCTGAAAAAACACACTCGGTGTTTGTCAAGACAAGGTTTGGGTTAACAGAGAGCTTCACACTTGTCATTTAAAGGCTTTGATGCTACCCATAGCCACGTGAGCTTATTCAACAAGAACAATCTCCTGATGATGTATCCTATAGGTTTGTCTGTTATCAACAAAATGTTTCCATCACAACATTTTTTACTCAGACACATTGCAAAATATATTCTAAGGGCCACATGTATGAAAACTGTCTAGGTCTAAAATTCACCTTGTTGACCATAGCAACCAATCAGAGCCCATAGCAACCAATCAGAGCGCCCCTTTCATTTTTTCAGAGCACCATATGAAATTAAATGGGCGCTGTGATTGGTTGCTATGGGCAACAAAGTGAATTTTAGACCTAGACAGTTTTCATACATGTGGCCCTAAGAGTAGATATTTGCTTATATCTATCGAAGCATAGAATTACTACCTATGCAAAAGCAAAGCATGATATGGAAAGCCTCATCTTACACTCACCTGTACGGTAAACAAAATTGCCTTCAGTTTCTGAAGATGAAGGAGACACAAGCTCTTCTTCAAACTCGTTTGAGCTGAAAGATCCTGAGTGGTTTCTCTGCCTTGTGTTTTCTCTCATGACTGAGTTAGTGGCCATGACGTGTCTTAAGGAGTCATTGAGATAACGATGCAATAAACTGCTTTTGTATTTTGGAGGGGAGACATAGTCTTCATTGGTGCTACCTTCTGCCCTCATCCCTGACTTGATGACCGAATTCTCAGTATTTATCACAGTATGGTGGATGGGTTTATCATATACTTCTTCATTAGCATGTCCCATGGGAGCATTTTCTCCATCTGAAATCCAATAGAAAAGAATAGGTTTTTACGGTTTTACACTTAGGTAGTAAAATATCTATCCCACTAAGGTAATGTTTTTATACCTTCCCTACAAGTGGCCGCCAACTATTTTTTAACATTGAAACAAATACTGTTGCAAGAGAAAAGAAGGAATTTTCACATGACATAAGTATGAGGAATTTCTAGGCTTAATGGCCTTTTCCTAGGTATGACCTTCAAGTTTTTGATTGGTTGCATCCTTATAAATGCCACTGTGACTAATTAACCTAATAAAGCCTTGTCCCCTTCACCCTGCTGAGCTGTGGTGGAATTGAAACCCCATTATTTAAATAATAAATGCCAATCCAAAGGATAGGTAATTTGAAACTCTTTAAAGGTGTCCATACATATGCGCAAAATCAGCTCAACCCATTGATTTCGGCATGACCAGAAAACTATGTCACGTGTAAGAGGGTATACTGACTCACTCAAAATATACGTTGTTGGGGAAAGAAGGATGTTGAAGTTAAAACCCAATCCTTTTGTTCTCAAGGGAGGTAAGCTACCACCATAAGTGTTTGGTAGTGGCTTATTCCCCTTTTACGACTTACTGAAGTTGTATGGCAAGCTTAACTGTGTTCTTTGATAAAGAAGAAGCCCTAAAAATGTTTGCCCTGTGAATACTACCTAATCTCGTCAACCTTTACATTTATGTGAGCTTCACTGTTGTTAAATTTTGTATTTTACTTATTTATTGTATTCACTTATATAGCAGCATTATATTCCACAGCGCTGTACAGAGATTATCATTATTCATATTGTCTCCAGTCTAAATTCCATCAAAATGTTATAGTCGTGTGGAGGAAATCAGAGGACCTGGAGGAAGCCTACTTAAAGATGGGGAGAACATACAAACTCCTTGCAGATGTTGTCCTTGCTGGGATGTGAACCCCAGCGCTGCAAGGAAGCAGTGTTAACCTCTGAGCCACCGTGCTGTCCTAAGGCCGTGTTCACACGGCTTATTTCAGCGCGGCTTGGCGCCGTACGGCGCGCCGGATTTGCGCTGCAGTACGGCTCCAATCCGTCGCAGTAGTTACGGTAATCCACAGTTCTCATAGAGAACAGTGGATTCCGTTGCTCCTTCCCGCTCGGCGAATCCGCCGGGCGGGGAGAAACTGACATGCACATTATCCATAGAGTAGAATTGACTGCACTCAGAGCAATTTTCATGATGCAAAAAATTCATTCATTTATTTATACAGAGTGTTCACAGGCTCCAACAAATTGGTATAGCAAAACCAGGTGACTTGATATAATTACTGACGTTTCGGTCCGAAAGACCTTTATCAAATAGTCATTGTTTCACTGAGCAGCCTGTGACTGGAGCCGGCCCCGCCTCTCTTTCTCTCTCTCGTCAGTAATTATATCAAGTCACCTGGTTTTGCTATACCAATGTGTTGGAGCCTGTGAACACTATAAATAAATGAATTTTTTTTTGCATCATAAAAATTGCTCTGAGTGCAGTCAATTCTACTCTATAGTTTTGCAGGAACTATTTCCTATATTGACTTGCACCATCCGCAACGTTTATCCAGTGGGTGTGCCTTCCGTATTTTGCAATATGCACATTATCCAGGCGCAATACGCGCCGTGGATAATGCAAGTCTATGGGGCCGGCGGGCCACGCTCCCGCCCCCGCCCCTTATTCAAGCCGGAATTGCGAGCGCAATCCGGCTCGCAATTCCGGCTTGAATAAGCCGTGTGAACCGGGCCTAAGGGTTCTTTCAAGTAAAGTGTTTTACTTAAATGCTCAAAATTTTAAAACATGCATTTGTAAATTTCTTATCAATATTTAAGCAATAATTGTATTTTAGTGTTTTTCTCTTTATTGCATTATAAACACAAGTGTTCAAACTAATTTTAGCAGAATCCCCTTTTAATAATATCTTTATTTTCCCTTCTACTGCTCTAACAATGAACAACTGAACTTGGGACCGTGTAATACTGAATAAATCTATCCAGATTTATTTTTCTAAGACTAGTGCAAAAGGGGAGACAAGGGTCACCAGCTCAGGAGGTACAGACTAGGTAATAAACACACGTATTTCAATCATAGGTATGGTCATGCCCTTTTAGGCCATTCTGCTTTGCATTCTTGTGTTACAACCCTGCCGAACAAACTCCATTTCTATACCAATAAACATTCCCTGTAGGCTCAGTGGAACTGTTCTATTTAGATCAATCTGCGACGTATACTTCACAGGAATAGTCCTCCTTTTCTTAGAAAATCTGGCTAGCCTCCAGAACAAATATTAATACCGGCACACTGTATAGGACACCTCTATGTAACCCACATGGAAGGGATCAGATATCGCATTGTTTTTTTTCATTTATGACACAGAGCTCTTCACCTTTAAGTTACTGCTTCTCTGTCTCAAGACATAAATAATATGAAGAATGTTCCTGCTGATTAAATAATTCAATGTTGTGTAAAGGTAGATACTGCTTAGAATAACTCAAACATTTCAGTCCTACAACATCCACTAGTCACTCCTGCCTGCTCCAATATCTAGAATAATTGACAATATGTTGCTGGTCTGAGCATGGACCTCTGTTCTCCAACCTGGAAGATTACACTGGGGAAGAAAAAAAATAATAATAATTTCTGCCTAGAAATTTTTACCTTATCCTGGGTATTTGAGTGCTGCTGAGTCTGAAAATCCCATCCATTTTGTTCTAGCAGCTCTAGTTTATGAGATGTTAATTACATGATTCTACATTGTTCTTGTGATTAATTTGCTCATAAATATATAGGTGCAGATGAATAGAATTGAATTTGTTCCAGAACATTGATGTTTTTGTTTGCCTGTGTTCTTGAAATGTGTCTTTTCTATTTCACATGAATTTTCAACATTTTTTTAGTAGAATATTGAGTGACCACTATTTCAGCAGCAGTTACTTAGTCAGGTGGCAATGCCGGATCTCTAAAACTAGAGCCGATAGGGGAAAACGGGTATCATTTTCAGAATCGGCGTCCCAAACATACTCAAAAATGGTTCCAACTTTTAAGGCACCAAAATGAGTGTTCCTCAGTGTAATCATATTGCTGTATAGTAACATGAAATGTAACTTGTGGCCACATATACAAGTAGTAGCAGATGTGTACGGGGGCCTGGCCAGACATTGTGAGTACGGCTCTCCTCGCATCAGTGCTAGAGCATTCATAGACAAATCTGTCAAATTTGATGACCAGAACCCCAACAGATCTTACGGTAGGTCAATGGGGTTCATCAGACACCTTTGGGATCCGTCATATAACAAAGCCGGCACAGTGTTATGGCTTCTGTTATATATGAAAGTCATGACAGAGATGTCAATACAGCCTAATAAACGTAATCTTTTTTGGGACCAGGTTTTATGAGTGGAATAATAAACTCAGAGGTGAAGTATGGAGCTGTCAGCAGGTAGTAGATCAATATATAAAAGAATTGCAAATCTGGTGGAAGTCAAAATTTGCAAGGTACCAGATATCTTTGAGAGCATATCTCTTATTTTCACAAAGCATAAAAGCAAAAGACAATATCTTGGCTTAAAAAATTATTTTTCTAGTCAGTATGTCTTGGCTTTTTAAGGTTGAAATGTAGTCTATGTTGTGATTATGTTTGGCAAAAATAAGAGCAGCACTACAGAAGATATCTGATGCCTTGGAAATTTTGACTTCTATGAACTTGAGGCAATGGCGGAATACCTCTCTGAGTTGCACAGGAAGAGGGAATAGTGACAGTGAGCCTACAAATTATACATAAATCTACTGGTACAGTCTTACAAATAGTTAAAGGCTTCCTTTTTGTTTTGTTCTATATTACCCTAAATGGTTTCAGTTTCTATAAACTGTTCATAGTCTGAATAATTTGGACAATCTATGTATGAATAAGATAATACAGTGAGTTGACCACCCAAACTTGCATCATAAAATGGTCTCCTCAAGGGGTGGTCCTCTCAAAGAAGATGACCGGCATACGTAGAATAAGACAGAGATGAAAATTGTTCACATGAAATCTGCTGTAGAAAGAGAGGTGCTCTTAAAGAAGTGGTATTTTAAAGGAATTTTATTGTATGTGATATGAGTGATAGTCCTAATATGCAGAACCTATTTGGGTATATGTTAGACTTGAGAATGCAACCCTGTGGCACATGTAGTAGGGCAATTGTGCCACAATTTTGCTTTGCACCACATTTGTAATGTATTTTTGACAGTATTTAGACATGTATGTGCGCCACATCTGGCAAAGGGTTGTTGCTTTGTAGAAAAGGGATGTTTTAACATGCAATGCCATGCGCCAAAAATGCACCAAAATTTTGGTGTAATTATTTTCAAAACTAAGCCAACTAGTAGATGGTGTAAAGTTAAGCAAAAGTTTCTAAACATGCACAAAATTTATCATCCAGCTGAGATAAATCTGTACAATTTTTAGATTGTCAAGTGTACACTAAATATTAGGCTATGTCTACACGGCACTGTTAAAATGCTGTCAGAAATCTGATGGTATTTTAACATAGCTGTATTGTGGTTCTTGTTGCGGCCTCTACGGTCAGTTTTCGGATTTCAGCTGGCCCTAATACATTGAACTGTACTAGAATCCGCTGTAATATGGTGGAATACAGCTCGGATTTTCCTTTGAGTTCTATAGGGGATGATTTACAATCAGATTTTTGCGGATTCTAAATACTGAATCCGCTTAAAAATCCGACCAAAAACCAGTGCTGTGTAAACATGGCCTTAGACTGTAATTTTAAAGGGAACCTGTCAGGTGATTTATGCTACCCTCCCTGAGAGCAGGATATGAAAGAGGGGGAGAAGCTGAGCCCTGTGATATATAGGGTTTGATAATGGAGGAGAGAAGCTGAGCTCTGATATATAGGGTTATATGATAGAGGCAAGAAGCTGATATAAAGAAAGGTTTATACGATTTGGAGCAGGATTTCTGAGTAAAAAGCAGAGAAAATACTGACCGGACTCCTTAAGAGACAATAGGAGTCCCGTTTACCCCGCCCACATACAGTCATTAGCAGCTTTGCCCTGTATCAGTGAGAATGCAAAGCTAACTGCCAATCACTGTATGTGGACAGGGTCATCAGCTCCTTTCCTCTATCACATAACCCTATATATCACAGAGCTCAGCTTCTCTCCTCTATCATATAACCCTATATATCACAGAGCTCAGCTTCTCTCCAGCAAAAAAAAAACCCAAAATATCACAGAGCTCAGCTTCTCTCCTCTATCATATAACCCTATATATCACAGAGCTCAGCTCCTCTCCTCTATCATATAACCCTATATATCACAGAGCTCAGCTACTCTCCCTCTATCATTTAACCCTTACATCCCAGAGCTCAGCTTCTCTCCCTCTATCATATAACCCTATATATCACAGAGCTCAGCTTCTCTCCTCTATCATATAACCCTATATATCACAGAGCTCAGCTCCTCTCCTCTATCATATAACCCTATATATCACAGAGCTCAGCCTCTCTCCTCTATCATATAACCCTATATATCACAGAGCTCAGCTTCTCTCCCTCAATAATATCCTGCTCTCAGATAGGGCAGCACAAACCACTTGACGGGTTCCCTTCAAGTCCCCCTATTGTTTTCAGTAGGATGTTCAGAGTGATAATAAGAATTAAAATCACTCCTTTGTTAATACATAAGGTTGGTATGGTCCTCTGAAAAAGCTTACGGCTGTCACTGACAACTGTTGATGGACATGAAGGAAGGCAAAGCATGATACTATCTTTGTGCTCAAAGACCCAAGCTTTGCTTCCTGACTGCCCAGAATCATCACAATACTTATGAACAAACCTTCGGAACAGGAGTCTTCACTGCTGACACTTAGCCGTTCAGCATTGCCTTGAACATATTTGTTATATAACTTTATCCTCAAAGCCCAGCTCAGATCTGGTTGTCTCACAGTGTTTTTGAGGCGTCGTCTTGCATTTGCAAACCAATTGGAAACCTGTAACAAAAAAAAAGCGTTTATGGTCAGTGACATCTAATAAGCAATAAAAAGTCGATTCGAACATGGAAACTCTAGACCAAGGGTGTCAAACTCAGGGCCGTGGGCCACCCGCAGTGTAATTATATTTGGCTCGCGAGTAACGGCCAGGCAGTGTACAGGGGAGAAGAGGAAGAAGCCAGGAGCTGTCATTGCACTGCTCTCACTCAGCCAATCAACCTCTGCATAGAGCAGAGAATTGACCAAGTGGCAGGAGAAACAACTCAGACAGAGGGATGACTGATAAGGCACAGCAAGATGACTAAGAAGAAGAGCTCATAGGGAGAAACAAGAATCCAGAGCCTCAACAATGTCTTAACCCTTCCGACTCCTTCTCAGCCCCAGCATCTCTGCAGACAGCAGGGTATTCCAAAAGGAAACGCTGCGCCGTCGGCCCACCATTTTGTCCAAGCTTTTAATTTTGGCCCACTGTGTATTTCAGTTTGATACCCTTGCTCTAGACAATTCGACAAATGCAACATTAAAGTTCTAAAAGAAAAAGGGCATATTGATAAAAAAAAGTTAGGAAGGTAATATCAAGCAAAAGCCAGCTTGGATACCGGCTTGTAGCATTACTGTCCCACTCTATAGCACCAGCTCACGACTGTAGCTACAGGTTTCTGTATAATGGATACTCTATGAAATGCAATATGACTAACAGCATATATTTCTACATATGTTGATGGGAAGAACAGCACTGCATGCAAAACCATGTTTCCCATAAAAACACCAGTCACAATGGCAGAACCCAATGAGCTCCTGGTTTCTGCTGTGCAGCAGGTCCACAACTGAAGCACTGTACAGTGCAGATCTGAACAGAGCCTTAGTTAAAGGAGTTGTCTCCCCACAGGGTTTCAAAGAATGCATGAAAGAAATTCTCTGTCACTTCCTGGTTCATACTAATTTGCATAAGCTCCCTGCTTGTACAGCTCCGTTGTGCTTTCAGATGCTAATTAGATTAGATTAGCTTCTCAAACTACTGGAAGGACTTCTTATCTGATCCCCAAAACAAAAGCCCTAATTACAGAGCTGTTTACTTGAGATAAATCAAGCTTTTTACTGTCTGGCAGCACAGGACACTGACTGACACTGCCTGTGTGATGACTCACTCTCTGTTATCTCAGTGAACAAACAGCCCAAGGAGATTTGTTTACAGGTCTGTTACTGAGGGAACTGAAATAGCCATGGAGGTAATAAATTCACTTGTATCTCTTTAGGGAAAACAGAGGAACAATGCAATATATTTGGAAAATGTCTTTATTTTGTGTTCCCTACAATTTGAAAGCTATTCTTTGTAGCGAGACAACCCCTTTAAGGGACCTAAGAAGAATTTTAGATGTATGTATATTACGAAAGTATAAGATTTCCTACTCAATTAATAAACACATTAAAAATAAAAACTAAGAAACTCCCTGAAATAGCTCAAGACATTGAGCAGACATGATACATATCAGTTCTGTAAACTGGAAAAAAAAATGGAAAGCTAGTGGGAGGATTAAATGTACCTCAACCCGTTCAGAGAAGACCAGTAAGGACTGTAAAATGTATAAAGTGAGAAATTGATTTAGATTGTTTGGGTTAGACTTCCTCTTTAATAAGTGGTTACTGTTCTCATCTCATTTCCATTGGCATTAGTCACGAAACAATGGAACTGAATCCTATATATAGAGTTTCCATTATTTAGATTAAAAAATGTAAAATATCATAATACTGTATACACAGTTGAGTCAAATTATTCTGAGCACTTTCTACTATCAATGTCAGCAGTGCATAGCTCATGAAGTAAGTCATGTGTGGTGAGCTGAATTGGTGGGTATATAAGGTGTGCGATAGGCTGTCTGCACACATATCTCTTGCTACTCTTATGGATAAAAGGGGTGATTTATTAAAGTTGCAAAAAGGGATGATTACATTGGCTTCCTGGCCAAGGGTAACAGTAATTCTGAAACTGTGCATTTTGTGAACTGTTTGTGTGCTGCTGTGGTAAAAGTGTATCGTGAGTGGAGAAATGGTGCCACTGAGAATAAGTGGCATAGAAATTGTGGAGCACCACGTGACAATGACGTGAAATGTGAATGCCAGCTACAACGTTGTACAATGGAGGACCAACACGCTACATGGGAGCAGCTCACTGCCAAAATGAATCATCTGTCTAAAACAATAAGGGTATGTTCACACAGCTTATTTTGCAGCGTATTTCGGCACGCATTTTGGCGCGTATTGCAGGTCATGCGCAATAAAATGCACGATAATTAATAGCTCATAGAGAGCTATGGATTGCGCGTCGTCCTAGAATACGATAGCATTGTACGCACAGGTAGAGAACTGACATGTCAATTGATAGCTGTGCTTACGCGCCGTTGACAATGCAAGTCAATGGGGCCAGCAGGGTGCTGCCCCCCACCCCTCCCCCACCCCACCCGTGCTTCGGAAATACGTGCTGATCAGCGCGTGCTTCCAAAACACCTGGCGTATTGCGGCACGTACTGTACGCGCCTCAATATGCCGTGTGAACATACCTTAATTCAGAAAACCCTACTGCCGATGGGGCTCCAAAGCAGACAGGTGGTCACTGCACCTCTACTAACAAAGTTTCATCAGCAGAAGAGGCTTCAGTTTTCACGGCAGTATTGGAGTTGGACCAAAAGATTACCTATTCCGATGAGTCATGTTTTGTGCTTCACTGAACTCCTGAACAATGCTGTGTCAGGAAAGAAACATCAGATAACAAACACTCTGCAACCACTGCTGGGAGAACACAAGCTGGTGGTGGCAGTATTATGTCTGGGGAAGGTTTCCGTGGCATCCTCTGCTGTCCTTGCTGCACATGGCGGATACTCTAGATATAAGCTGGAGGTCATAATAATGTGACTTGACTGTGTAGTACCGTAACTATGGAACAGAGTCATTGTTTTTGTAGAACATTAAGAACAATCCCTTAATATCTCTTTATAGTTTTTACAGCTGATATTGGATATTCCCTGGCAAAAATACTGAACTTGTTACCCCAAAAGTCACATGAACATGGCTTAAATGAAACACAATCAATGGAGAAAGAGGAAGAACACATGTGTACTCATTGCTCGGTGCTTGCATTATGCCTTAGAAGCAATGTTTCTACATCCGTCTCTGTAATACAACATGCCATGATTTTTATCTGTCTTTCCCTTGGATCTATTATGAATAAGAAAGAAAAACATTTCCATGAATTTGGAGTAATACAGAGGTACAACATGGGCCCCTAGGCTTCAATGGGTGATCTGAAATCTGAAAGAGGTGCAAGACCACTCACAACCTACAGAAAGACCAGCCATAATAAAACACAAGAACTCGTCAGGTTGAAGACCTTTACTTCAGAAAGCAAACACTGTCACGATGATTTGGAGTAGGCTAATTTGTGGTGACGTATGCCCCTTATAAGACCTTCTACATAAGTAAACCACACAAGCTTAAGCAAACAGCTTCTTTAAATTGTCTCCAGATTCAGAAAATGTCCCTAATTATCAACCACAGAAAATCAGAAAATGTCTCATTATTGCTCAAGAGTAGATATTGATTCCATACATTTCAACCCACACATCTGTATCTGCTACAGTTATTTTGCACCATATTGCTCAAATTATCCCCAGCCTTACTTAGTTGTTAAATGGCATCTTAAAAAAAGATCACTTAGCAGCAATAACCACTTGACTCATATTTACTCATGTGATCCGCATGTGCATGCTGATACTGAAGCTACCCGGCTCGCTAGAGTTAACCCTTTAATCAGAATGCTGTCATATGACACAAAGTGTTGCTAGGATAAAATTCTGGTCAGTCCAGGACCCTCCCCAATGTGAAAAATGTGAAAAATGAAGGATGTAACTATAGCCATATGGGGCCCGGAAGTTTATGGTGTAAAAAACATTGTACTTTTTTATATGGAATAACAAGTTTGTGGCTTTCTGCAATCTTAGCAGGACTATGTCGGTTTTCTGATATACGGTAGTATTATATATACCATTAATTATTACTACCTATGTTGCTCTTTTGTTTCCTATTAGGTGTTGGGGACCCAATCTCATTCTACTTTGGGGCCCTATCAATTCTAGTAACGTCTCTGAAAGGGATGGATCTCTCTTCAACAGTTCTCCTGCACAGCTGCACTCCTGGTCATCACAGATCCACTGTAGAAGTGGACAGGAGTATCCTTGTGCAGGGACAACATTGAAAGAGCCCTAGCGACTGACGAGAAGTGCAGCCCCATTTATTCTGGAGACTGGTGGAGGGTCATGGAGGTTAGATTTCCAATAAGGAAGAAATAGCATATTATTATTATTATTATTTATTTTAAAGCGCCATTGATTCCAGGGCGCTGTACATTCGAGGGGGTTACATACATTACATAAGTCAAACGAGTACAGTGATAAGGGATAATGACAATTGGCACGACAGAGGGAGAGAGGACCCTACCCGCGAGGGCTTACAATCTACAAGGAGGGGGGAAGAGACAGGAGGTGAGGGGCAGACATGTCTGTGGAGGAAGTAGTGACAAGTTTAGTGAAGGTTATAGGCAAGCCTGAAGAGATGGGTTTTCAGGTTGCTTTTGAAGCTGGTGAAAGTGGAGGAGAGTCTGATGTGTTGGGGCAGTGAGTTCCAGAGTGTGGGTGAAGCACGGGAGAAGTCTTGGAAACGGTTGTGTGAAGAGGTGATAAGAGGAGAGCAGAGGAGAAGGTCCTGAGAGGAGCGGAGAGTGGTGGGGGAGATATTTGGAAATTAGGGCAGAGATGTATGGAGGTGAGAGGTCGTGGAGAGCCTTGTAGGTCATGGTTAGTAGCTTGAAATGAATTCGTGGGCAATGGGAAGCCAGTTTAAGGGATTGGCAGAGGGGAGAGGCAGAGGAGTAGCGGGAGAGAGGTGGTAAGACGGGCAGCAGAGTTAAGGATGGATTGGAGGGGAGCGAGGGTGCTAGCTGGGAGGCCACTGAGAGGATGTTTCAGTAGTCTAGGCGGGAGATGACAGGGCATGGACCAGCATTTTTGTAGTGTCATAGCGAGGAATGAGCGGATGCGAGGATGTTTTTCAGGTGAAGGCGGCGGCAGAGGTGAGGGGTTTGGATGTTGTGGTTTGAAAGATTTAAAACAGAGTCTAGGATTACCCCCAAGACAGCGGACTTGTGGGACCGGTGAAGTGTAGAGCCCTTGACTGTAATAGAGAGATCAGGGTAGAGTTGGATGGTGGAAAGATGATGAGTTCTGTTTTTCCACATTTAGTTTTAGGAGAGTGATGAGAAGAAGGAGGGAAAAGGAGGACAGACAGTCAGGGATCCGGGAGAGTAGAGAAGTTACATCTGGGCCAGAGATGTAGAGTTGGGTATCCTCAGCATACAGGTGGTAATGAAAGCCATGTGAGGCTATGAGCTGACCGAGGCCAAGGGTGTAGATAGAGAAGAGTAGTGGACCCAGGACTGACCCTTGGGGGACACCAACAGAGAGTGGCCGGGGGGAGGAGGTGGAGCAAGAATGAGAGACGCTGAAAGTCCGATCAGTGAGGTACGAGGAGATCCAGGAAAGAGCCAAGTCCGTGATGCCGAGGGAGGAGAGGATTTGTAGCAGGAGGGAATGGTCGACAGTGTCAAAGGCAGAGGACAGGTCCAAGAGGAGGAGCACAGAGTAGTGGCATGAGGCTTTAGCAGTTACTAGATCATATCCTTCAATCCTTCAATCAAAGTCACAATAAGGCCTCCACGAGTGTCACTAATAGAATTGAAACAAGTGTCTAAGGAAGGGCTCTCCTTGTCATTAATTACTTGGGGAAGAGATGGAAACAGGATGCACTAGGGGAAGAAGGCGAGCCAGCAGAGACAGTATGATGCTATGAGCAATGTTGGGTCCTAGCATTATATGGAGGTTACTGTGACATACCACCTATCAGGCTCGTACTGACCCATAGGCATATAGGAGAACCGCACCAGATGGCCTCTGGGCTTGGTGGTCCCCTGTGCATGGTGGCCCCCGGGACATGACAAGCTTGGGGGTTGATTTTCAGGGAGAAATGCAGAGAAAGAAAGCCAGAAAGCAGGAGGCATGTGCAGTATGTGCAGTCATGTACAGTAGCTATATGGTAGGCTCCAAGAATCTACTTCACTGGTGGGCTCCAAGAATCTACTCCACTGGTGAGGCTCAAGAATCAACTCCACTGGTGGACCCCAAGAATCTACTCCACAGGTGGGTCCAAAGAACCTACTCCACTGGAAGGCCCCAAGAATCTACTTCAGTGATGGGCACCAAGAATTAAAGGGGTTGTCTCATCATGCAGTTTCACTAGCCAGAAACAACTTTCATTCATGCATCCTGTCCCTTCCTGGTTAGGCTGCTGGTGATTTTATAGTAGTGATTAGCATAACAGATAAGTATTATTCACAGTTCTTCTAATTGCTCTGAACACAGGAGACCTTATCTATACTTTTGTTCATATTAAGCTCTGAAGTTTTCTGCACTAAATACACTCCTTTGTTAGAGATGACACACTCAAGCTGCTGGCGTCCTGTGTGCCAGGCCGACCTGTGGTGATGAGGTCACTCTCTGCTATTAGATTAGACAAAGAGCAGAGAGAACTAGAGAGACCTGTGTGCATGCAGAGCTGATAACATCTCCTTTATCTCCTCAACAAAGCCAAAATAATAAAGCAATATGTTTGGAAAACGTCTTAATTTACTGTTCCCTTTAACGTTACTGGTGGATACCAAGAATAAACTTCATTGTTGGGTCTCGAGAATAAACTTCATTGGTGGGCCCCAGGCATCCCAGTCTGACACTGCCACCTACCTAAACATTGCTGTAGACCAAGTACACCCCTTAGCAGCAATGGTATTCCCTAAAGGCAGCAGCTTCTTTCAGCAGAATGATACCCCCTGTCATACTGTTAAACTGTTCAGGATTGGTTTGTAAAACATAACTAAACATTCAAGGTGTTGACTTTGCCTCCAAATTTGTCAGATCTCTGATCAAAAACAAGATGTCGAATGTAGTGGACAAAATTCATTTCTACAGGAAAACAAGAGAAGATTGCACTCTATACATAACTGCACAGCCAAAATAAGAAAATATACATCTGTATTAATATCAAGAAGGAGGAAACAGTCTTTTAAAAACAATTTTTAAAAAAAACAGGGGTGTAACACAAGAACCCCACATAAGAGTTCCACTAGACTGACTATAAACAGATGATGTGAATGCTGGCACATAGACCAAAATATAGTATTAGTGCCATAAAAAAAACTATATACAATCCTGCAGTGTTGGACTGAAGTGCCTAGAGCCCACCAGTGGAATTTCATTCTGGAGGCCCAGCTGTGGAGTTGATTCTGGAGCCCGCCAGTGGGGTTTCATTTTGGAGGCCCACCTGTGGAGTTGATTCTGGAGCCCGCCAGTGGAATTTCATTCTGGGGGCATACCTGTGGTTGATTCTGGAGCCCGCCAGTGGGATTTCATTCTGGGGGCCTACCTGTGGTTGATTCTGGAGCCCGCCAGTGGGATTTCATTCTGGGGGGCCTACCTGTGGTTGATTCTGGAGCCCGCCAGTGGGATTTCATTCTGGGGGCCTACCTGTGGAGTTGATTGTGGAGCCCGCCAGTGGGATTTCATTCTGGAGGCCCACATTACAGCTAGTGTACATGTATTTTATACTCTGCCTCTTGCTTTTTGGCTTTTTCTCTCTGCCTCTTTGCCTCCGTCAAGAAACGCAAAGTCTGCCATGCTCAGGGGCCCACAGGGCAATCCCTGTTGGGCCCCTGTGCATGGCAGACCAGTCCGAGCCCGCAGTCCTTCCAGAAAGGAACACAATTCACCAGATTCTGGATCAAACTTCAAGAAAAAAATCAAATCAAAACTTCATAACCAACCACATAACACATACCAAGCATAGTGTGATCTATAGCTTATCAATGGATTATTCAGCATTACTGCATTTAGATAGTGAGTGGAAAGCATGGTCAGATCAGATATAAGCAAAATCTACTGCAGATATAGAGTAAATATAAGGGACCCATGTGCTGGGAAGGCCAAAACCAATGCATATAGCCATCTAATACAGCTTCATGAGACGTGATACACTGTATATTTCCCTCCTATCTAATCTATCAGGGTGGTGCCTGCACAATTTCTTATTTTTCACCATGGTAGACATTTTTAATACAAAACTATTCAGTGCAACTTTTGCTACCAATAGTCCATTACTTCCTCAACCCTTTGAGCACCAGATTTACTAGAAGAACTGGTTGATATCCAGAGTTAGAGCTCCCACATAGCAAGGCACTACACACAGCTGTAACACTTATCCCTATGCACTCTGATATGTGCTGTTTATTACACCAGGTCATCACTGCGGTGTAATCGTTAGCATTTGCTGTCCCTTATTAATTATCTCTCCAGCTTCACACAGTTCTTTGTGGTTTTCAGAAGCAGTACACACAAGTCAGCTCAGCAGCTTAAAAACAGATCAATTTATGAGGTTGAAAGAGGAATAGATTTTGGGATAGATATGCTGAGGCTCAGTTTTAAGCAAAAGCCAACTGGAATAAGATGTGCCAAATATATTAAGGGTCACATGCCTGTCCCTGCATCACAATGTGAAATCTGCTGCAGCTCTGTTACCACCAATTTCTATTCTAAATTACAGAAAACTTGCAGGTGGCCTCACTCTCTGACTGAGGTACACCCACTTTTTGGATAATGCTATGAATGCCACAAAATTTTTAAAAAAGTCACAAATTTTTGCACAAAAGTTTGATACTTTTCTGTCAGAAACTGGTGCAAAGAAAACAATAATCATTTCCCTTGGTTCCATGTAGGACATATGAGGAGTTGTTAAAGAGAACCTGTCACATAGGTTATTCCCCCCTTGCTGAGGACAGCACCAGCTAGTGTCAGACCTGCTGTTTCCAGTGTTGTGTCCCTTATTCTGTAATATGCTGGAGTTTTAGAGCATTTAATGCTCAAATCTGCAGTTTTCAGAAAAGAGTCATGAACAGAGTCAGTTTTTTCATACCCAGCCCACCTGATGCTAGCCCCGCCCACATCAACTGATAAACCTATTACTTTGAATAGGTAGAATCATGTGAATAACTGTCAGTGGGTGGGGCTAGTCTTTGGTGGGTGGGGCTAGTCTTTGGTGGACGGGGCTAGTCTTTGGTGGGCGGGGCTAGCCCCTACTCATGAATAAGATTTGAGAGGTAAATGCTCTAAAACTACAGCATCTTACAGAATAAGGGACACAGTGCTGGAAACAGCAGGTCTGACACTAGCTTGTGCTATCCTCAGCAAGGGGGGCATCATCTATGTGACAGG
Organism: Phyllomedusa bahiana; assembly: GCA_025379985.1. Lineage (NCBI taxonomy): Eukaryota > Metazoa > Chordata > Amphibia > Anura > Hylidae > Phyllomedusa > Phyllomedusa bahiana. The sequence continues at coordinate 176,389 of JAODAL010001177.1, read as the reverse complement.
TTCTCTTTAAAGCTGCTGGGCCCTATAGTGCAAGATCTGGTACAGGACACCCAACTATCAAAGGTCACTAATAGCACTGCTGTTCATATAGTTGGCAGCGGTGCTGTCGGGCCACCTCAACATCTGTACCCTCTACAGTTAGGGTATGTCCACATGACAAGTAAAATTTACTCGTCAGATTCTGTCCTTGAGAACCGCATAATCTGACACGGTTAGTTCCCTTAGTTGCCGCAATGTATAACCGTCGCCAGAGAAAAGGTATAGACGGGAGTGAGCTCCTTCTGTCTTTTCATGGTATAGCAGTGGCGACAGCCTGGGAGTGTTGTAAGAAACACTTCCGGGCTGTCTGTGACATCACTATGCTCCGCTGTGCATTGTGGGCATTGCCCGGCATGGTGATTAATAACCATGGAGACCAGTATACAGCAGCAATGCTGTGTACTGATCTCTATTGCATCACTGATCACTGATACAATTCCCCTATGGGGAAAAGTGAAAAAAAGTGAAGAAGTAAAAAAAAAGTAAAACACAAACAATAAAATAAAAACACGTACACCGCCCTTTTCCCCTTTACAAACGCCCGTTGCCCTTAAAGAGATAAAAAAAATAATAAAGTAAACATATTTGGTATCGCCGCATGTGTAACGACCTGCCCTATAAATATGTCACGTTAATTAGCCGGCATGGTGAACGCTGTAAAAATAAAAGGCACAGAATTGTGAATTTTGTTCATCCCGCAGCATATAAAATGCAATAAAAAAAATGCAATAAAAAGCAAAAAGTCATATAAACACCTAAGTGGTGCCAATTAAAGCATCAGTTAATCCCGCAAAAAAAGTCCTTACACAGTTCTGTACACAGAAAAATAAAAAAAAGTTATGGCTATCAGAAAATAGTGATGTATAAATATTGCTTTACACAAAACACTTTTTTTTTTTTTTAAAGCGTTAAAACTATTTATATTGGGTATCGCCATAATCATATCGACCGACAGAGTAAAACTAACTTGACATGTATGCTCCGCGGTGAGCGATGTTAAAAATTAAAATAAAAAACACTTCTAGGATTGCAGTATTGTCTTCACTCTGCCTTCCAAAAAACAGATTTAAAACTGATCAAAAAACCTTGTCCCCCCAAAAAATGATACCAATAAAAATGTCAACAAAAACAGGCCCCTACACATCTCCGTACACAGAAAAATAAAAGAATTAGGGCTCAAAAACCATGGCGATGCAAAGATGTGTTTTCCTGCTTGAATAAAATCAGTAAACCATAAAAAAGTTGTATCAACCTGCTGAGTAAAGCTAGCATGTCATTTATACCGCACAGTGACCGCTATAAAAAATAAAAATAAAAAACACTTCCAAGATTGCTGTATTTTGTTCAAAATGCCTCACAAAAACCTTAATAAAAAATAATCAAAGCGTCATATGCACCCCATAATTGTACCAATAAAAATGGCAACTCATCCCGCAAAAAACAAGCCCATAATCAGCTCCATAGAAAAAAAATAAAAAACGTATGGCTGTCAGACTATGAAGACATAAAAAACGCTATTTTTTATAAACACATTTCTATTGTGTAAAAGTAATAAAACATAAAAAAAAACTATATAAAATGTATATAATTGCAATTGTACCAACCCGCATTGTAAAGTTATCATGTCACTTATGCTGCAATGCAAACTCTGTAAAATTGAAACAAAATAAAAAAAAAAAAAGGCGGAATTGCATTCCCATCCCCCCGTTTTCATGGCCCAACGCTAAAAAAAACGATGGAACACCTGTGTGCCCAAAATGCACAATATACCCCTAGATGAGGTCCATGAGTGGCGTTGAATTCAAAATTGGGTGACTTCTGGAAGGTTTAACCTGTTCTGGTACATTGGGGGCTTTGTAAATGCGACATGGCACCCACCAAAATCTGCATTCCAAAAGCCAAATAGCGCTCCCTCCCTTGTTTGCCCTGCCATGTGTCCAAACAGCAGTTTACACCAACTTATAGGGTATTGCTGAACCTGGAAGAATTTGCGCAATAAAATTTGGGGGGCTTTTTTTTACCAGGATTACTTGTATAAATGAATAATTTTCAGCTAAAATTGCAAATTATTGGAAAAAAAATTTTTTTTCTCATTTTCACCGCCGAACGCTCAAAAAATCGATGAAAAACCTCTGGGGTCGATATACTCACTGCAACCCTGGATATATTCCTTAAGGTGTGTAGATTTCAATATGGAGTCTTTTTAGGGATGTTTATTAAGTTTTAGCACCTTAAGGTGTTTGCAAACCTGTAATGGCGTCTAAATTAAATCGTATTGAAAATGAGACCCCAATTTCCAGTAGGTGCTCCTCCTATTCTGAGGCTTGTTGTTGAGTCAAATAGCACTCTAGGGTCACATATGGGATGTCTCTAAAAACAGCAGAATCTGAGGAATTAATGTTGAGTTTCATTTACCTGGTCTCATCTACCGTGTTCTAGTGAAAAATGGAAAAAAATTGAAAACCTGCAAAAAAAGTGAAATTTTGAAATATCACCTCCACTTTGCGCTAATTTCTGTGAAATACCTAAAGGGTTAACAAACTTCCTAAATGCTGTTTTAAATACTTTAAGGTGTGTAGTTTCTTAGATGGAGTAATTAATTGGGGTATCTAATGCACAGGCCTCTCAAAGTCACGTTAGAACAGGACTAGTCCCTAAAGAAATCTGTTTTGCAAATTTTCTTGAAAATGTTAAAATTTGCTACTAAATTTCTAAGCCCCCTAATGTCATAGAAAAAAAAGTCATTTGAAAAAATGATGCCAACCTACAGAGGGCATATAGTAGATGCTAGTTATAAACTATTTTGAGTGGAATAACTGTCTTACACGCAGAAATTTTTGTAGTTTGAAAATGGAATTTTCACGATAGTTTTTAAAAATAAACAAGGATTGTATGGACCAAAATTTTTACTACCTTAAAGCACAGTGTGTCATGAGAAAACAATCTCTGAGTCATTTGGATAGGTAAAAGTGCCAAAAAGTTATTCTCACAAAGTGTCATATGTCAGATTTTAAAAATTGGGCTGTAATGGGTTAAAGGATCTGTTTCATACATCCTTATGCCACACACTACAGGACAACTTCTTGTGGAGTCCATGCCTTGACAGATTATAGCTATCTTGGCAGCACATGGACACCTACACAACATTAGGAAGGTCTTAAAGTTATGGCCAATTAGCATCTACCAGTACTTACATTCATACTATAAAATGATTTTTCCATATCTGTATAAAGGCAGTCCCTGACTTACACCGTTCTGACTTACATCTGTCCACTAGTTACAAACAGAGACTTATGGGGAATGCTGGCACTTGTAGTTCCATGTTCCACAGCAGATGTAGCTGTGGAATGACAAGTTTCAGCATGCCACAGCAGCACATGAGGTGAAAATTCGGTGAAATCTTGTTAACTAGGGCACAGACAGCAAACCAAATCAAAAGCTAAAAAAAATAACTTTTTGTGGTGGAGTTACATTTAATATATATATACACTCACCGGCCACTTTATTAGGTATACCTGTCCAACTGCTCGTTAACACTTAATTTCTAATCAGCCAATCACATGGCGGCAACTCAGTGCATTTAGGCATGTAGACATGGTCAAGACAATCTCCTGCAGTTCCAAACCGAGCATCAGTATGGGGAAGAAAGGTTGATTTGAATGCCTTTGAACGTGGCATGGTTGGGTTTGGGGCCCCGAAGGGCTGGTCTGAGTATTTCAGAAACTGCTGATCTCCTGGGATTTTCACGCACAAACCATCTTAGGTTACAGAGAATGGTCCGAAAAAAGAAAAAAACATCCAAGTGAGCGGCAGTCCTGTGGGCAGAAATGCCTTGTTGATTCCAGAGGTCAAAGGGAGAATGGCAGGATGGTTCGAGCTGATAGAAAGGCAACAGTGACCCAAAAAGCCCCCGTTTACAACCAAGGTAGGCAGAAGACATCTCTGAACGCACGTACGGCGAACTTTGAGGCAGATGGGGCTACAGCAGCAGAAAGACCATACCGGGTGCCACTCCTTTCAGCTAAGAACAGGAAACTGAGGCCCCAATTTGCCCAAGCTCAATCGAAATTGGACAGTAGAAGATTGGAAAAACGTTGCCTGGTCTGATTTAGTCCGATTTTTTGCTGCGACATTCGGATGGTAGGGTCAGAATTTGGCGTCAACAACTGAAAGCATGGATCCATCCTTTCCTTGTATTTAACGGTTCAGGCTTTTGGTGGTGGTGTCATGGTGTGGGGAATATTTTTCTTGGCACTCTTTGGACCCCTTTGGGATCAATTGAGCATCGTTGCAACCCTTGGGTTTAACTATACCACGAAGAATTGAGGCAGTTTCTGAAGGCAAAAGGGGGTCCAACCCGTTAACTAGCAATGGAAAAGTACCTAATAAAGTGGCCGGTGAGTGTTTTGTTCCCACTTACTTACAAATTCAAACTTAAAGGGTTTTGCCACGATGTAATGTTGACGTGGGATTTTCCAAAATTGGTATTTAATCACTTTTATAAATATATGTCATTACAAAAATTGCAGCCTGAGAGAGCTACAGCCTTCCTTACCTGCCCATGGTTACTTCAAAGCTTCTATTAGATAGGACCTGACAAGAGCTGCTGTCTGCTGGATGGGCTTGCTCAGAGAAAGCTTCTTATCTGATGAGACTTAGCTGCAGAAGCCTTTAAGGCACCGGGTAGAAATATGTTGTTTTTTGTATACAGAAACCAATATTTGTAGTGTGATTATCTGAGTAGACTCCTGTTTTATCTGATGACAGGGAACATGAAGGAGCTTTCAAGCTGCTGGGGAAAGAAAAGGTGTTTTTCTTTTGTATACAGAATCCACAAGTTTAGTTTGTTTTATTTGAGTGAGCATTAAACAACGATCCCTTATGCATGGCTCTGTGCTCTGGCTGTGTCTCTCTCTCTCTCAGCTCTGTGGCTTGTTTACATTTGCATCTTAGCAGATAAGGCTCCTCCTGGCAAAACCCCTTTAAGAACAAACCTACAGTCCCTATCCCGGAGACCCAGGGACTGCCTGTAGTCATGTGCTATCGGTCTATCGTTAAGACAGTGCTGGTATTTCAACCATAAGTAGTTTTTAGAAGATTATAAAGATTACTTTTTTACTGTCTTGTATGCAGTCATATCATTTTGTAGATACCTTCAGACCGTAAAACATTTGTTCGATGCCTTCAGCCACATACATGGCCTGTCTCAATATTCATAGTGACAATTTAATAGACCTATGCTAACGGTTCTGCCATTTTCATTCTGCTCTCCAACGACGAGCTTGGATTAGTCAGAAATAGCAAGTCCCTTAAGAGACAGCTGAGAAGGATGCCCTTGGAATTGTTCCACCTTTTAATGCACCATGGATGCCGATTGCTCTCCAAGTCCTCCACAATGATCTATGGCTGGCTTGCATAGGATTTAGCATTATACAACAACAACATGGCAGGATTAGTTTAATGTCTGCCTAGATAATCTGCTAAAGGCCGACCTCTTTCAAGTAAAAACCTGAGAAGGAATAAAAGTACATATAAATAAAAATGTAGGTATGCATTAACTGTTAATTCCACAAAAAAGTGGCTGCTTGGTTCTATTTAAATGTGCACTGTATTGAGACTATAGAAAAATCTATTCATTTGTATCACTTCAGATTGCTTTGGTACAATGCTGAGAAGTTGATAGAAGAAGTTATGAATAATTTGATATACTTTAAATGCACTTTAATAAGCTTTCAAAGCATTGTACACAATACAAGACTTGCATTTTTAAGGGGTTGTCTGGTTTAGAATTATGACTTAGTAGAGTGGGTCCCCCATTCACCACTCTCATCCAGCCAGAACAGAGAAAATATAAACTTTCAGCTTATACGCAAGGTATACTGGTTTTGCTGTAATGCCTTATTTTCCCTGTGGGGGAGCTGCAGAAACATTGAACACTTAATATACAGTATTCCCCAGTATTTATATCTGTCATGAAGCAGATTCTGTGTCACTATTATTTTTGTTTTTTCTGTTCTGATGACAAAAGAGAAAGAATGGAAACAACACAGAGGTGAACCAGGCCTTACTGCTATGTATAAATTAAATAGGATCAATATCCAATTAGTGACCACTGTGAGGTAAATAGCATTCCATGCCTAGACATAAAAAGCTCAATTCCACTAGAGCTGGAGCCACTCCTAGAAAACAACTCTCCTTTCCAGCTCAAGAAAGGTTTCTAAACAGGCACCTCCATTTTCCCCCAGATAGGACATGAAACAACTCCTTTAAAGTGGTTGTCTCACTACATTGACTTATCTTACCTCAGTCCTGTTTTCTTGGTTTTACTTTGAATTCAGGGGCGTGTTTACTGGCTTCCACTAGGCTGCAGTAGAAGCCAGGTCTGTAGCTATAGCAACCAATGCTGGCAGCCTATCAGGATAGATCAAACAGGTCTGTAGCTATAGCTACCTTAAGAGCTGATGCAGCCCATACAAGAGGGGATATCTAGGAATAAGTAGGACACTTGTAATGGACACATATTACAAAGTGACATGTTTTTGCAAGATCTTTAACATAAAAAACAATCCTTGTAGTGAGACAATCGCTTTAACCTTCAAAGGGGTGTTCCCAGCATGTACTTTGATGGCATATCAATAGTCTAATAGGTTCATGTCTCACCTCTAGGACCTACGAACAGACCTTCGAAAGTCGAGCTTGTGGACGATTCTCTATTCTGTTCAATGGGAGTTCCCAGTACAGCCAAACACACCACTCACCTGGCTCTCTTCTCTGAGATGACACTTTCAGGGGTCCTTTCCCGAGATAGGTGCAAGTCCCAGAAGTGGGACTTGCAACTATCAGATGTGTGGTGGGAACACCCCTTTAACTTTTAAGAAAGAGGCACGAGTCGTATGTTTTTGATTGTTTTTTACCCTCAAAGTGACTGACATACTTACAAAAGAGTATATTATCCCTTATGTTATACCTCCTCAGCTGATGATCCACTCTATAAGGAATTAGGGCGAGATCCAACCAGATCCTGAAAGTGTCTACTACTTCTTAAGACACAGATTACGGGCGACATGTATGAAAGGGTTTTTCACCCTTTTTTTGCCGTACAATGCAGCTAACTGAGCCGGCTACGATGTCTAATGCACCTAATGAATGTGTTAGGCGCATTGTTCGTAAGACTCGACACTTTCGAATGCGCCTAACATGAAGTGGTGTTCTGGAGGCGTTATGGGTGTTGCACCACATTTGTAAGATTAGACACATATATGAATGTGGTTCGGCAAAACTAGTCGCAGTACTGCTCGGACAAGCAGACCAATGTGAATGTGGTCTGCCTGAGCCTCAGTGGTCAAAGGGAAGCTAGATTTGCTGTAAGGGGCAAAAATGTCCCTTATTTCTCAACTTACACCAGTACAATAATAAAAAGAAATATATTATAATTATCAAACTGTATAAAATGTAATTTTTTTAATTTAATGAAAATGTGATCATATAAAATGAATATAAAAATATATAATGTCCCCAAAATATAGTGATATCTCCCATAAAATTTGTTTAAAATTCATAGAATCAAACTAATTTTACATTAAATAATCCGCTGATTATGTTGTTCAGATTTTTATATTTTAAATATTTTACTATTCAATTTGAAATTTATGTTTGCTGCTCTCACCCTTTATTGAAAATTTACAGCAAGAGCCACCCACAGCACAGGTATTCTAGGACTGTGGTCCTCCAAGCAGGATCAGTACCATAGTTTCTATTCACTGACATGCTATTCTAATGCTTTTTCTTTTATTTACAGCCTATCTATAGCCTTTATAAATGTTAGGCGCATTACTTATGCACCTAAGTTCCGTAATGCGCCTAACACATAGACGAGGTGCATCGAACTTTAGACACCATTTATGAACGTAAAAAAACAATTTCATACATTAGGCGCATTATACACTGAAAATGAGACTCGACAATTCACTTTGACGCGCCTTCCTTCATACATGTCGCCCTACGTGTCTTACTGATGATTTCAGCCCTTCTTATAACTATAGGATGTAATATCAGTAAATAACACATAGGGCGACATGTATGATTTTTGCCGCCCAGACGCCATTTTTTTTGCACTCATTAGTAGTGTAGAATGCACCAGAATCTATTAACCTGTTTTACTGCGGGTCATAAATCAGGTGCATTCTAGCGCAAAAATGACACTTCTGGCTCAGGTAAATCACTTTTAAAGTGCTCTACCTGTTCCAGCAGTAATGCGCCTGGATTTGCCGTACTGAAGCTATAATGTGTTGCTTTGTACGGTTGTAGTGCAACATGCTCCAGCACGCCCCCCGATATCAGACACATTACAAACTGCAGTGGGTGCTCTGATACTGGAGTGCACCCACTTAAAAATATAGCTAACGGGGCACTAGTCTTTGGGCTGAAAAGACACCAGACTTCTGGCGCAGCCCCGTTCATACATGTCCTCCAAAGTAGCTTGAAATAATAACAGATATTAACAAATGTTACTGACACCAAAAAGTAAAGTGGGAAACAACTGTATCCACAATGAGCAAAATACACCTGCAATAAAGGTTCAATTCACTCCAAGGTCCAAACATTGTTTAATTCAATATGAAGTAGTTTGGTTACCTGTTATTTTCTGTTTTAGTACATTATATACCCAAAAAGTCTTAAAAACAAATTACTGTAATGCAAAGTTCAGAAAGTCAAACAGGATTTTCATCTCCTTCAAATTAATGATGTCATTACAAAACCAGGAAATATATCTGGAGGGAAGTGGGGGTGTGAAAATAATGTACAAAACAGGAGGCTGTGTCACCAATAGTGATTGTATACTGCTATGGAAGTAATCTGTAGAATGCATTTATAGATGATAGATAGATAGATAGATAGATAGATGGATAGATAGAAGGATAGATAGAAGGATAGATGGATAGATAGATAGATAGATAGATAGAGAGAGACAGATAGATAGATAGATAGATAGATAGATGGATAGATAGAGAAACAGATAGAGAGTGAAAGAGATAGATATATTACATTGATAAATAGATATTAGATAGATATTACATCAGTATCTGTATGCCAAAACCAAGCGTGAAACCTAGAAGCAGAAAAGATTTTTAATTCTATTTTACTGATGCATTCAATAAAATTATTGGACTTAATCACAACTTCCTTAGAATTATGCCAAAGGTCATCTCCATTCCTTCTAAATGTAACTGATCCCAAACCAAAGGACAAACCAAAGCTTCTGTCCTTTTGTGTTTTCAGATAATAAAAGTTGACACTTAAACCATCTCCATGATTAGCTTTAAACATGTAAACATGTAAGCAACAATAACCATTATTGCCAAATACATTGCTGTTCTAATTTTGCTTTATTTCAGAGTTAGGGTATGTTCACACGGCATTTTTGGGCCGGTTTTTTGCGCATTTTACACACCGGAAACCGGCTAAAAATCAGCTTCAGACAAGTTTTAAATCATTCCTTATTGAATACAATGTAAAATAGGGCTTGTCATTCACATGAAGCGTTTTTCACAAGCGTAATTGTCAAACTTTTTTTGGAACGCTTACACACGTGCAATTAAGTGGAGTGTTTTTCGCTTGTAAAATCCCCATAGGAAACAATGGGGATAGGATTTTTTAACCCCTTACCGCCGTAGCCAGTTTTGGCCTCTCTTACAGAGTCCCATTTTTTTTAATTTGCCATTGTCACTTTTATGTGAAATACTTTTTTGACACTTTACCCTATCCCAGTGATTACTCAGAGACTGTTTTCTCTTGACACATTGTGCTTTAAGATAGTAAAAATTTTGGTCCAAAAAATGCTTGTTATTTGTGAAAAATATCAAATTATCGTTGAACAATGTGAAAAATTTACCAATTTCAAAACGTCAAAAATTTCTGCTGTAAACAGATGTTATTCCACACAAAATAGTTTATAACTAGCATCTACCATATGTCCTGCTGTAGTTTGAGCAAAATTTTTTTTAAATTCCTTTTTTTCTCTACACACATTAGGGGGCTTATAATTTAGTAGGTAATTTTCTAATTTTCAAGAAAATTTGCAATACTTACAGTTTTTTGTGGACCAGAAATCTTGGAGAAAAAAACCCCAAAATTGTGTTACGCGCAATTTCTTCCAAGTTCGGCAATACCTTACATGTGTGTGTAAACTGCTGATTGGGCGCATTGCGATGGGTACAAGGAGGGAGCGGCTATTTGGCTTTTGGTGCACAGATATTGGTGAGGCATGTCGCATCTGCAAGCCCCCAAAGTACCAAGAACAGGTGAAACCCTTCCAGAAGTTGCTCCATTTTGGATTCAACGCCCTGCAGGGGGATCTCACTAAGGGTGTGATTTTGCATTTGGGTGCACAGGTATTCCGTAGTTTATTTTTAGCTTGGCCATGGAAATGGAGGGGGGAAACGCAGTTCCTCCATTGTTTTTCATGGGCTTCGTTTTTATCAGTATTCGCCATACGGATAAATGACTGGAAGTAACTTTACTATGGGGCGGTACAATTACAATGTATAAATTTTATATAGTTTTTTTATGTTTTATTACTTTACACAATAGAACGAGGTTTATAAAAATTGCGTTTTTAGGTGTCCTATTCTGACAGCCAAGCTTTTTCTTAATTTTTTGCATTGGATCTGCTTGTGGGCTTTTTTTTTTTACGAGATGATAGATGTGTTTTTTTATTGTACCATTACGGGGGATTGATGCTTTGATCACTTTTGATTAAGGTTTTTTTGTGAGGCACTTTTGTACAATAAACAGCAGATCCTGGTAGTGTTTTTTATTTTTAATTTTTACCGCGGTGCCAGCTGTGTCGGTAGTAAATGAGATATTGCTAGTTCTTATTCCAGCAGTTGAAACAATTACAGCGATACCACATTTGTATATTTTTTAATGTTTTACTGCCTTTACACGAATAAAAACACATTTATTTGGAGGAGGAAAACACGTTTTTGCAATCATCTCGGTCTAGAGCCATATCATTTTTTAGTTTCTGTTGTAAATTGAGCTTATAGGGACATTTTTTTTGCCGGATGATTGACGAGTTTATATGGTAACATTTTTGGGGGACGAAGACTTTATATCGCTTTAAATCCGTTTTTTGGAAGGCAGAGTGAAGAAAATACTGCAATCCTAGCAGTGTTGTTTTATTTTTATTTTTAAGTAGGCGGTTCACCGTGCAGTACCGTGACATGTTAGTTGTACTCTGGTGGGTTGAGACCGATTACGGTGATTCCCAATTTATGTAGTTTTTTTTTATGTAGAAAGCCAAAAATGTTTTGAAAAAAGTGTTTATTATTGTGTAAAACAATATTTAATGGCATCGCTATCGTCTAATAGCCAGAACTTTTTAATTTTTCCGTATACAGAGCTGGTGGTTAAGGACATTTTTTTTTGCGGGATGAAACTGACGTTTTAATTTGGCATCACTTTGATGTTGAATATGATGTTTTTGATGCTGTTTTACTCCATTTTATGTGCGGCAGAAATATGGTATAAAAAAAAAAAAATAAGAAAATAAATAAGTAAAAAAAAGATGATGAACAAAAACTCGCAATTCCTTGTGATTGTTTTTTTTGGTGGTTTTTTTCGTTACGCATGCCGGCATACTAAATATGGGTACTTAATTTATTTTAGATCTTTTTTGGGCGATGGCTTTTGTAAAGGAAAAGGGTGGATGTACGTCTTTTTATTCTTATTTTTTTGGTTTTTGTGGTTTTTTACTTTTTACACTTTATTATTTACTTTTTCACAACTTTTTACACTTTTCCCCAGGGGGAATTGCATGAACGATCGTTAGATCGTGTCATGCATTAGGAGATCAAGCACATAGCATATAGCTGTAGCATGGGTCTTCCATGTCAACTGTCTGTCACGCTGCGCCCACAATGCTATTTGTGGGCAATCGTTACAGCACACAGACAACCCTTGAGATGCTTTCATTCAGCGTCCGGGCTGCCTGGTAGTAGAGAATCGGTAGCGCGCTCAGTGTCATTTACTTCCAGCCCAGAATCGCGGGCTAGCAGGAGCATCCACCTCCTGCCGCCCGCAGCTGCGATGTCGCGTCCACGATTGCCTGTGACTCGGGTTAAAATACACCCGACGGGCAGACTCCCTCCGGCGTGGGGGGATGCGCAATGATGCTAGTGGTAATATACCGCTTTTTTCCATGCCGCGATCTTGCGCGCTACGCCTGTGAGCGCGCAAGATCCGCTTGACGTACTCATACGGCAATTTGCGGGAGCCCCTACCCGACATTGCTGTATGATTACGGCAAATGTCGGTAAGGGGTTAAAATACGCTTGAAAAAAACACTTCAAAACATGCTTCTATTCAGGCGGTTTTTGAAGCTGATTTGGAAGCTGATTTGGATGCATAAATTTACACTTATGGGTATGTTCACATGATGTATTTCAGCGCGTACAGTACGTGCCGCAATACATCGTATGTTCGGTAGCTTCGCGCGTGATCAGCGTGTACTCCCACGGCGCGGGGAGGCCGGCAGCCCGCCGGCCCCATAGACATGCATCACTGTCATATATGTCACGAGGCGTAATCCAGAGTTCTCTATGAGAGCTATGGATTACCGTAATCATGGGGCGCATTTCCCCACGTATTAAGCGCAGTGCACTGCGAAATACACGGCAAAATGTGCACCAAAATAAGCCGTGTGAACATACCCTTAGAGCAGTTCTTATCTCCAGTTCTTATGTCCAGCAGAAGGTTTCCTAGGTTTCCAAACATCTCTCTGTGCTCTTGCAGCAGTAGCCAAGGATGGTGACATCACCCCACTCCCTGCTGTGTCTTGTCAGCAGGACAGGAGCTTACCAATTGAAACTTTAACTCCTTTACAAAGAGTCACAGAGAGAGCTCTGGAGCTTTAGGCTGTGCTGAGTGACACTGTTATATTGGTATGTAAAGACAAAGATAACAGTGAGTCTTGGCAGCATGTAAGTTTTCCTCTCTCACTAGACGTTTCCTCTCATTACAAATACAGCTCTACCAGCCCACATTTAGAGCCTGACATGCTGCTTGTACAGTGTCACTGTTTTTCACAACCACTCCATCACCAATGTCCATCTAACAGGCACAGGAGTAGGAGCTAGCACAGCTTTAATGTCAGTCAATCCTGTAGCAGTGCCCACTGCCTGCACTAGAAGTGGGAGCCTGAAGCTAGTAGGTTCTGTGGAAACAACCAGATGGGTATAAGAACATACAAAAATCAGCAACCTCAGCAACTCTTTTCCATTGCTACAGTTGAGAACTCAACATAACTGTACATTACATGGTTATCTTTTCACTTGAATGGGCATCATGTAATACCCCAATGGCCAATACAATAGTCAGCAGCCTGCACAGTGATAAAAACCTGATTGCCAAGGGTTTTAGCTGCCAGAGTTGTGGCAATCAACTTGTTACCAGTGTTTCCTAAGTTAGATAAGGAGTTGTATAGAGGAGACAACTGGTTCAAATTTTTTGATAATTTTTCAAAACTAATTTAACGGATACCGGAACAGCAGGTATCGCCAAACCATTGGGTGCTATTAAAAAAGTTATTTTTTTGCACAACCTTTTTTATCACAGATTGCAAAATGAAGCAAACCTGCCGTGTGTGTGACTATTACAAGCTGCTATTTCATGCTATTTTTCAAGTTTTCATATGTTGCAAAACCATTTCCTCGAGAGATCACGTACTTGGGATTAGTTATGTGACAGCTCTGGGATTTAATGTGTCCACATGTGTAGAAAAAAAATAAAATGTTATGCCAATGAGTTGAATTATAATCATTTTACAATGAAATGCTGTTAGGTAACACTATACACATAATCCATAAAACCATCTCATTTTCCACTGCAAAACGATTTCCTCTAACAGAGAGGTCTGAATTATACATCTCGACAGATCCATGCTGAGGAGGCTCCAAATGATCAATTATTTAAAAGCTGAACACGTATATGAGTCGGAGACACTGGAGAAGAAATTTAGGGTTTATTAACTGGGGCCACCAATGAGAGCCTCTTATATTTCACATCGTGTAAGTGGTCAGAAGGTGGAGTAGTAAATCAATGACATTCTCAAAGAGTCTAGAAAATCAAAAGTTAAACTGAGCTAGGAATTTGGAGAAAGGAGCTTGTTTTTATGTACTCATGTAAGTACACGCTGGATTTCAGAGGCACAAATGGGCAGATACACGGCAATGGACAAATAACGGTCGGTTTATCCAACCGGTATTTGTCCTGTTTTAGTGCCATCCCCACGGCCGCGCGGGGTGGGGGTGTGCTTTTCTCCACGATAAGCGGAGAAAAGCCCTCCCCCTTCCAATTCACATGCACATATTCCGTCCAAAAACCAGACGAATGAATGTGCACAATGTTTTCGGGCGGTTTGAAAAACCGCCGGGCGGAAAACCCGTGCAGTGGGGACTGCTGCGCGGGTTTTCCATAGAAACCCGTTGTGCTCGTTTGCAGCCGGTTTTTCAGACGGACTGCAAAACTGCAAACCATCTGAAAAACCGGCCGCAAACCCGCGCCGTGGGGACATGCCCTAGCACAGGAGCCACCAATCACAATAGGAGATATCACAGTTCACCCTCTCCCTCCCTGCACACCGACTTCTTCCCAGGTCACAGGGCCTAGAAAACTCTCCTATAGAAGTCCATTGGTCTGATTCAGTTCACAGGCTCCTATGTCCATGTAGCTGCTGTAAAACAGCTCTCTAAATGCTGTTAAAAAATAACCCTCAAAAAATGCTACTATCCATCTTATCCATTAAAATCTGGAAATTTAAAGCTTCTGGTGTTTTTGTGCTAGTTTCTTAGTGACCACTGGAAAGACTATTGTGCATCATAAGAGGACCTAAACTGTAGGTGTACTTTCTTAACTCACAGAGTAATATGGTTTCTCCAGGCGCAGTAACTAAAATCCACGTGTACACATCAAGTGTCCTGTAATTTCACATAAGCCAGAATGCAGAAGCAAATGTTTCACTGTCCTAACAAGGAGTATTTTACAGACACTTTTTCAGAAGCTAACCATTACAATTCATAAGGTCAACCCCGAAATATTATACCAAGAGAAAAAAAACTAGAACGAAGGCTGATTTTTACCAAATGTAGAGGATTAGACAGTGCTGGGTGTAGTCTGCCATCTGTCCTTCTGTGTCCTACAAAGTACCTTACACTCTCACAGGCTCATCACTACTTTATAAGACAGCATATGGGAACATTTTAGTGGAAGCTAATATGATGGATTTTGCTTTAGGAAGAACAAAAAGCAAGCAGGTTGTGGCAGATAGCCATACTCATTTAGTCTATAAGGGTCAATGTAAAAGTCAATTACTTTTCAGGAGTCCCTCCCCATTATAAAGCTTTGGCTCATCTATAACACCTGCTCGTATACATTTGCCAAGAGATGTTATTTATGCCAAATCTTCTGATCTGGTATGTCTCTTTTGGCTGGGTGTTCATAGTGAGCTGCTTAGATAGCAGAGCTATAAGATCTAAAACCAGTACACAAAGCCCCTTGTAACTGCAAAATGTTACCATTTGAAATACTCATCTTTAACATCCAAACGCTAAAAGGGGATGTCCCATTTCAGACATTGATGGCATATCGCTATGTCAGATAGGTGCAGCTCCCGACTCTTGGACCCGCACCTACAGTATCTCAAGAACAAGCCCTGAAACCTCTCCGCTTACCAGTCTCCCAGTGAAATCAATGGGAGTTTCAGGTACAAGTTGATGAAATGACGCTAGCGTTAAAAGAAAGCAAAATCAGAACAGCATTGTATTAGATAATAGTCTTTATTTTACCTTTGTCGCCATGTTTGAAGCTAATCAATGTGGTGAGAATGCCCCTTTAATGAAAAATCTATACCAAACTGTCCAAACTATCATGCGCCACTTATGCTTATGGGTCCTCTTAATAGTTATACATGAAAACTTTGAGACTCTCGGTTCACATTGATTTTAACCTATATGGGAAGGAAGGGGTGCTTCCATTTTGGGTTTCTGTCCCCGCCCACTCTCACAGGCTGTCATAAGAAGGGCAGCTTGCAGGTTGGGTGTTTTTTATTTTTTCTCTCTGAATAATGGAGGTCGGTTGACCCAGTGAGAGGCCCGATTGGCTCTATTGAGAGGTAAAGATAGTGTAGGACTGCCCGATTTTGAGATCACGTTGAAAGTCGTGGGCAGCTTAAACATCTTTTGATCAAAATATGTGAACTGAGAGTCTCAACGTTTTTTCATGTATAATAGATAGCATAAATGCTTCTTTAGGGATTTCCTCTTAATAGTTACACCCAAAAAATGTACACATTCTTCCATTGTAAGCAATACTAATTACTATCAGTTGAAATACAAAACAGATGCATTGATTTAGAAGTCAATATACAATGGGTTTTCTTGGCCACAGTCAGACATCATTCAATGTAGCAGAGCTCTTTTTAATTGTAGCTTGCTATGGAACTATGGATGCCAGACTTGATCAGAACGGGTTTTAGCCTCTGCATGTGAATAAAAATAAGGATTTACTACTCAGCAAATGCAAGCAGAGATATATTGAAATACAATGCCTACTATATAGTAACATAACTATTCATTATACAACGACTAAACAGGGCATACCGTCTGGACTATATTTTTTTAACCTCAGAGATGTGGGGAGGGGGCCCTATTTGGTATTCTCCTCTATTGCAAAAAGCCACTGTGGACATTTAAATGACTGTCATGTAAAAATAAACTCTATAACCTGTGATCACTAGAGTTTAGAGAAGCTTGACCCTAGAGACACTGTAAATGCCTGGGACTGATATTATTTAAATATCCTTAAATGTCCTTCTATTGCCGAGTTCATAAATTTAATCAAACTAAAATACAGTTACATATAAAAAAAAAAGTCTATTTTTCCACTTATGAGCCATTTTTCTTCTATTTCCATCCCCATTAACTGCTAAAATCTGTCTTTGGAGACAAAATGGGCCATCAACACATGAAAGAACAAGCAAGCATTAGGTATTGTAAGACAGCAGCCGGGAAGGTCTGCAATGGTGTCTATATCCCAGCCAGGTTCTGAGGATATGCCTGGATTTTCTCAGAAACATAACACTAATGTAAGGAGCCTTGGTGAAGTGGAAAGCCGAGTAAATAGGTGCCAATGGCATCAGCCAATTGACACACGTTTACTGTAGTGTCTAGTATGTCTTCCAGCCATCCCGGGACCCATAGTGTACCTCAGCAGGAAGCTGTCGGTGGCAGAGAAAAACTATACTATAGTGGAAAAAGAGTGCTATTGAGTATCTGCGGTACTACCTGGTAGGAAGACCGTTTAGAGTGAACACTGACCATTCCCCTTTAAAATGGATGGCCCAAAATAAAGGGAAAAATGCAAGGGTGACCCGGTGGGTCCTGGCCTTACAGGACTTTAAGTTCTGTGTAAAACATCGCCCCCGGGTCACAACAAGCCAATGCAGACGCAGTGGCACGGGTGCACAACTTCATGGCACAAGGTGCTCCGCCCCACAGGTCTGAGAAGGAGGGGGGGATATGTAAGGCAGCAGCCGGAAAGGTCTGCAATGGTGTCTATAACTCAGCCAGGTTCTGGGCATATGCCTGGAGGAGCTCAGAAAACATGTCACCAAGGTAAGGAGCCTTGGTGAAGTGGAAAGCCAAGTAAATGCGTGTCAACTGTCTGATGCCGTTGATACCTATTTAGTGTACTGTCTACTATGGCTTCCAGTCATTCTGGGATGGCTTTTCATTGGGACTAAGCATAGAGTAGGGTGGGTGCTTACTCCCCATGTTCCATGCCAGGATATACCTGGCCTATTTAAAGTCAGCAGGTCAGCTGACTAGGTGTGGCTGAAACTCCAGTCTTGACATTTGGCTGGAGGAGCTTTACACTGGAGGAGACCAATGTCTGCTACACCAACTCCACTTTGCTACCAAGGTGTTAGTGTGGGAACTACGCCTGTAAATAGTAAGTGTTCAGACGAGCAGGAGTTTTGTTTTTGCTGTGCCCGTTATTGCTACACGTTTGTTTGCTGCAATAAACATACTGAAGGACCCATTTGTACCCTACAACTGCCTCTGTCTCTATGCCTGATGGACTTATGCTGTGATCCCGGAGCCGGGTATACTCACAGTATATAAAGCATTCCATGATACAATTTCTTGTCCATCATTTGGATCTACTCCAGTAGTTAATATTTTTTTATTGTTTATTGCCAAATGCTAACAAAGGCATCAAACTGTGTTGTGTGAACAGGGCTATAAATGTTATGAATGCCTTTAAAACAACAGCTTTATATCAGTAGCGTTTTCCTATTAGGTTCGAAAAGGGGTTGTCCATCATTAGAAAAAAATATTCTGCTCTCTTCCAGAAACAGAGCTGCGATGAGGTGTGTCTATTATTGTAGCGTGGCTCCGTCGAACAGGTCAAAATTAACTGTAATGTAAGGCTCATTTTATGGGCAGTATAACCACTGGTTCCAAGCACCAGAAAGAATCCTGATACAATTTTGTTTTCACTTTCAATCCTGCAGTTTTGCCACTTTGCGGAATCGCTACTGAGGCCGGCACCTAGCTGGCTACAAACTGGCACCACTGAACACCGAGATCGCTGCACTTGTTTTTCTGGCTGCATTTATTTTCATGGCAGTTCCCATTATAGCCGAGCGAGTATGTCTGGGTATATCTGGAACCCCATAGATGTGAATCAGGAAGAGCTGTGCAAGCATGGCCATCTACCCATCAGCTAAGGGCTGGCCTCAGGCAGCATTTTGTGAAGTGGCAAATCCTCTTTAAGTAGATTGAGGAAGCGGCAAACAATAGTTTCCCTATTTTAGAAATTCTTTTTTGCAATTAAATATTTACTGAATTTTTTAATAAAGAATACAAACAATAATGCCGCTGTAATACTTTTGTACAGGAAATGTAAAATTGGGTGAACATCATACATGATCTCTGCAACATAAGGCCGAATAAAGAAAAGAGAGAACAAAGCATAGATAAAGGCCATTTTCCTTGTTTGAAGTTTCAAACACATTAGCCTATAGCAAGTACAACCCAAAATAGGATATGAGACAAACACATCACAAGACAAGAAACAGAGAAGGGGAGGAATTCTTAAATAATTATTGAATATGTTCTAGATCATGCATGCAGCCCACAACATATACTTTTGTTCCCCAGCTAATATGTAACAAAAATTTTAAAAAATAACATAGCTTAATTTTTCAAATTTTCAAATGACCAACTATTAGCCACTTTGTATCTATGTAGTGACACGGCCTTTCCCCTACCAAAAACAAATTAACTTTTCAAGTTAAAGGTTCATGCTTCCTAACTGTTCCTGGTCAGGATGTTGGTGGTTCTATAGCAGGAATTAGCATAGCAGCTCTGTATTCCCAGATTTTCTAATGGCAGTGACATGACTGAAGGAAATGTAATGAATAGTGCAGAGAGCTACAGAGCTCAAAGTAAACACTCAAAAGAATTGTATCTCCTTTGTTTTTTTAGAGATGACACACACTGTTCTCAAGAGCAGAGAGAGAAGGAGAAAGCAGGACGGTAACAAGAGAAACTTGTGTGCACTCAGGGCAGATAAAATCTCTCTTATTTCCTGACCAGAGAAAAATCAAAGGAGGAATGTATTTGTAAAAATTGTTGATTTAACGTTCCCTACATGTTGAAAGTAAATCTATGTAGTGAGACACTCCCTTAATTTTTTTATTTTTGCATCCCCCATAAACTTTGACTCTGGTTATTTAGCTTGTGTTAGCCTTTGAGATTGACATGCTTGTTTTACACTAAATTACCTGTACAAGAGTCATCTGTGACCCAAGTGCTAATAGTATCTTCTCTGTCTTGGTTGGGTAGGGATTGTCCCGGTGCTTGTACAACCACTGCTTCAATGGGCGTGCCATGTCCTGCAGCGCCTGCCGTTTGTGCCTCACTTTACCGCTTGTACTTCTTGAGCTGCTAACAAAAAACAAACAAAATCACATAAATCAAACTTTACATCTGCCTAAAACTTTTGCACAGTACAAGACATTGCATCTTTTGCCTTGTACTAAGCCTAAGTAAAACCATATATTAGAGTGTATAGCGGCACATGTGTAGGACATCACTGGACGCTATCAATAAATTGGTTGTCAGACAGAAAAGTTTCTATACTGCATTGGGACAAGGATAATTTAGCCTATATCAGATTATTTAAAGGTGCCAGGCATAAAGAAAATGCATCCCAGAATTCAAACCACTAGAACAAGCTCTGTGCAGAGACGAAAAACGGATTGAAAAACTCTGCGTAAAATGCATCCAAACACGCACCCAAAGTGTGGTACATGTTTGGAAGTGTTTTCTGTGCAGCAGAAACGCACCCTATAGTTTTAAATTGGGTGTCTGCTGCGTAAAACGGATCAAGAATTGATGTCAATTCTTTGAACAGATCCGAAAGACGCATTAAAAAGACACATGTAAAACATGCATCAGACGTCTGAACGCAGATGCGTGTTTTACATTGAAGGCAATGTAAATCCCACTGCACATTGTTAGATGCGTATTTGAGTCCAAAACATGGCTCCAAACACACATCTAAGAAACGCTGTGTGAACATCCCCTTACTGTCACCAACAGCAGCTTACCCCTCTGCACAAGCTGGTCCCCTTCTTCTCAGTCCACCTTGAGCTTGCTGATTGGCTGCCCAGCTCCTCCTATCTCACAGCACACTACATACACAGGCCCAAACTGCCTGCCTGAACTACTAACTGTTCTCGTGCCATAACCAGGCCACCCTGCTCCCTGCTTTCCCATGGCAAACCCACTACTGTTAACAACCCAACACAACTACAACCCTCCACACTGCAGTCAGTAGTCACCACAGCAAGTAAGTGGTTTACAGAGGAAGGGGGCTTCCTTTGTCAGCTCATTATTTCCCACTCTGCAACAGAAATCTTGGGATGCCAATGGGTTGTCATACCAGCTACGGGCCTAATAAAGGCTCCATGGTCTAACTGGAGCCTAATACACTGCAATGAAGAAGTTTATCATACTATATTAGACTAAAAAAACAAAAAATGCTTAATGAAATGATAAAACATTACAATTTAAAAAAGTAAAAGAACCATTAAAAATTAAAAGAATAATATCAAAACATTTAATAATACATAGACTTATTTTCTACGATTTTATAATGCCCTGAGTTACAAAAGTATCAAATTATTACTGTATAGGAAAAATATAATTAAAAGCAATGTAACAATTGCTGCTTCTTGTTTTCTTACATACCTTATTTTATACATTTACTCCGTACATTTACATAAACTTTACACTAAAAGTTACAAACAAAATTCTAAAATGATTCCCTCTCTAGATCACAATTTAATGGCCTGTATCTTCAGTACAGTGCCCTATGAATGGAAGGGATAGAAAATAAAGAACATGCCTTGGTCTGTAAACCATGAAGAGCGAGATCTATTCTTTGTGCTCCAGCATTTGGATCTCATGATCCTCTGCTTTTTCGCTGTATAACAGATGTGTTACAAATTACATTTTCAACAATCTGACTGCTCCAATTTACCACATTAAGGGTTTGGCTGATGCCTGGGAATGTATGCAGATATGACAGCCTGTCACACACCTCATTTACTTATAATTGGACTTAGTTAAATCAGTCATTATTCAAAAAACAACTACATAGTAAACCATACAAAGGGGAGACGGCTGCGGTTTCTATATTAAGAGCTGAAGCAGCTATAGCAATTGTGGATGGTGTGGATTCTGGTCCAGCAGAGGTTAATTACTGCACAATGAATTCAACAACTATTTTTAAATGGCTGCATAGACATGTACCAATTTGTGGTCATTTTCTTGCATCTTTTGCAGATTTTTATTTTTTTTTTACTTTTTTGCTTTTAAAAAACATGCAGAAAAATACAGCACATATGGCAGGTGTGCATACAACCGTAATAATGATTGCCATCATCTCTTCATCATGATGGAAACCTGTAAAATACTAATGAGTTTACCATAATTGTAAAACACATTAACATTTTGATATTCCTTTACTGTTAGCAATGTTCATTAGTTCAGCACAGTGTGATTTTCCTACGACATTGCCCTTTTAACATATTATGCTGTTATACGGATTATGCCTTCGTACTCTTGCACCATATACTTATAGAAAAAAAGGAATCAAAATTTTTGTCAATCTCCAGTTTCTTTCTTTATTCATTGTACAGTTTTGCATTATTTATATTTTATATGATTTTAAATTTTAAATATAACCTCTTTTGCTTCAATCCATTTTATATCCCTGTACAATGGCATTGTTGAATTTTATACTATTACTTAACCTAATTTACACGTTATTAGTAAATATTGTTTCCATGCTACTATACATATGACATCCTAATTACTGCTGATAATTACACAACACTTTGTTGCTGCATATTTCTGCTACACTTCTATGACATCACCATATTATGTTATTTGAAGATCATGACACAAATATGACATTCTATTTTTAGTTGGTTTCAACATTGTATTTCATGACATCATAAGCTTATATGTTGTTTAAACATTTTTCCATATCATCATCAAATTAGGTATCATTATATTTGTATATTATACTATGAGATGCCAAAATATTATTTTTATCAATACAATTTTAATATTGTTTCCAAATTTACTGTCTATTTATCACATCATATTTTTTTTTAATTTATTTAGATGTTACACCTGCATCATATTATTAGATATTATGTATCTATTAAGGAATGTACAACATCGAAGTTGGAATATAATTTGCATATTGTTTGCACATTACATATTACTACTATACACGGTATTATTACATGCCATGTTATTAGATACTGCTTACATGTATATACAGTATATATATATACTGTATGTGTATATGTATATATATATATATATATATATATATACACAAACATACACACAGGGAGAGAGATGTTTGTAATTATCAGCAGTAATTAGGATGTCATATGTATAGTAGCATGGAGGGGGGCTTCTTTTGTCATCTCTTTATTCCCCACTCTGCAATAGAAATCTTGGGGTGCCAATGGGTTGTCATACCAGCTACAGGCCTAATAAAGGCTCCATGGTCTAACTGGAGACTAATACACTACAATGAAGAAGTTTATCATGCTATATTAGACTAAAAAAACAAAAAAATGCTTAATGAAATGATAAAACATTAAAAAAAATATATAAAAATATAAATATATAATGTAAATATAAAGACATCTCTCTCCAAGTGTGTGTATATATATATATATATATATATATATATATATATAAAGACACTTTTCTTATAAATATATACACATATATATATATATATATATATATATATATATATATATAAACACACATACACACATTCGCACATGCACACACATATATATTTCTGTATGACTGAGTATATAAATTATATATGTAAGTATACAGATATCTCTCTCTCCATGTGTGTGTACATATATATATACTCACACACACACAGTATATTTATATATGTCCAACCCTTTGAATTAAAATGTTAATATGTAAACAATATCTAATAACATGTTATGTATGACTGGTATGTGCTATTTCAATATTCTATATGGAACTGTTTGTGTGCCTTTACTTATTGACCATATACCAAAGTGTTACAAAACGTACTGCATGTCCCATTATGTCTGGCCAGCACTAACATACTAAGTAACATGAAAAGTTGCTACAGCTAGTTAGGTAAATACTAAGTCAGTCCTACAGCAAATGGGCTTCTACTACAAAATGCACAGAAAATTAACAAATAAGGCGTCACATTCAAACTGATGTAACACATACGTATGTCATGTATACAATGACAGGATATAATATTGTGATATTATGTAGTATATTCCTTACTTATCATTGCTAGCTTAGGTTTTCACCATATAATACGGACAGTTCTAGATACCGTCTGCTACAGATATTAGAAATAGGACATCTCATACAATTATGTATTAAACATATTTTAATTAAATTAATATAACTGTTAATAACTAAGATTAACAAGAGAATAAAATATGATATTTAATTACTGTTAAATTATTGTAAAAAGAGTTACGTTCCTTTAAATGCTAAATGTAACGATAACACAGATTTATATTTTTCTAAAACTTGTAAATTTGATCAGAAAGAAAAAATATACACTAACAAATACAGCGCCCTCTACTGTTAAATTATACAGATCTCATATGTCAGTGTGTACTGTATGTCTATGACCGATATGAAAGCTTTAATCCCAGAAATTTGTTCTTCTACGTTATGTTAGCAGAATTCCCCGGTTAATATATGCTTAATTAGGGGGTATAATATTTCATATACTGTATTAAGTCTGTATATTGTATATTTACATCTGCACTTTGACGGCCAATTGATTTCCGTAATGCACTGCAATTTATTATTTGTCATGGTGACATTTTATCCTTCAAAAAAACTAGACAAAATTGCAGTAAGTGCTTTGCAATTACATTTATGTCCATTGCTGCAGTGTAACTGTAATGTGACCAAATTTAGAAGTCAACACTTTCCACTTTTCTAATAAAAAGTAACATACTAATAAAAATCAGTGCTCTGCATTTCTGAGTCCAGACACACTGAATGGAAGAATTCTCTATACACTGGATGTTCTGTCCATAATGCCATCGTCCCATGCCATAATATGCCCACATCATGCGGAAATTCTTTTTAAACCAACATAAATAAGTCTTGTTCTACATTTTTTCCATAGATGACCTTATACCTAAATAAAACTTTTCTGTATCCAGAAGCTAAAGTCTGTCAAATTTGTACATATTTGTGTGGAGTTGGACTTTTGAAAACTCAATCCAAAAGAATGGAAAGAAGCAGAAAATTCTGCAACAAATCTGCCTCCTGTGAATTTACTCTAACGTGTACATATTTAGTATTAATATACTCGTGAATTATAAAACTATTTTTCATAGTAAATTTAATTGACTATAGCAACTACATTCCAGTACCACGGCACAGAAACCAAGCAAAATTACTTTTCTCATTTTTGTCCTTTTTATATGAAATTCCAACAATATTTAACCCCTTAGGGCGACATGTATGAATGCTGGGGCTGATAGGCCAGTTCTAAATCGCTTTAAGGCAGTGTAGATTGCACCCGAATGTAGGAACCTGTTCTTCTGCAAGTCATACATACAGGCACAGTGTAGTACCAATACGACAAGGCAAACGACCTTAAAGGGGTTTTGCCACGATCTAATGTTGACGTGGGATCCTCCAAAATGGGTATTTAATCACTTTTCTAAATATATGTCATAAAAAAAGTGAAGCCTGTGAGATCTACAGCCTTCCTTACATGCCCTTGGTTTCCTGACAGTTTACATTAGACACGACCAGGAGCTGACAGGAGCTGATCTGGCCACGCTTGCGTTGTTTGCACTTCTTATCTGATGGCAGGGAACATGAACGAGCTTTGAAGGGACTGGGGAGAAAGATCTTGTATCTTTTGTATAGAGAATCCACTGGTTGTAATGTAATTATCTGAGTAAACATGTAGACGCTGCCTGCTCTCTGCTTAGCCCCCTTCCCTCTCCTCCTGCAGCCATTTAGAAGGAATGAAAGGCGCTGCCTGCTGAGCTTATCTTCTCTCCTGAGCAAATAAGAGGGAGAAATAAAACGCATATAGCTTGTGCACAATATAGTTATCCTCTGTGGATTAGCAAAACAATGTTTGCTCAACTACAGAGACTGAGTATCAGGAGCGTGCATGGGAAGTGGAGTGATGACACCACAGAGGAGGTACTTGTTTTTTTAAACACAGAAACACAACGCCCCTTTTTCAAGTCTCAGGAGGGGAGTATCAGCCTGTTAGGTAAGGAACTCACTTCTCTGCAAAATCCCTTTAAGGCTTCAAATACACAGCATAGGACAAAACCTATCGGAAAGCCAACGGCTTTTTGTCCGAGACACAACCTTGGTTTTCGTCACTGTCTTCACAAAAACCGTGGTCTGTTTTCATTTTTTGCCGTCAACCCATACAATTGAATGTATGAGAAACTGACGGCAAAACGCCGGCGGATTTAGTAACAGATTCCTTAATCCTCCGGCGCCAAAAAACGAGCTGAAAAAAAACACAACTGTGTAGACTACGGGTCGTTTTTTCTATTAAAGTCTATGGGCTTGGTAAATGATCGGATTTTCTGCAGTTTCAAAGTACAAAAAACACAGAAAATCCAGCCGTTTTTTGTGCACTGTGTGGACTTAGCCATAACCTGGTCTGGCTGTTCTAACTGTTCTGCGCCTAAATTTGGCGTCAAAGAATCATAAATGTGTCTAATCCTAAGAACGTGGTGCGATGCCCCCAGAACGCCCCAAATCTCTGGCACAGTAGAAAGTGTAGCGCCAGCCCTTATCGCGGCAACGTTTGGAATGTGACTGTTCATATATTTATAGAAGGGAATACTACAGCTTTTTGACGCCAGATAACTGGCACAGCCCCTTTCTTACATGTCGCCCTTACTGTCCACAAATATGTGCTTTTAGACGAGCAACAAAGTGATGTTATTCTGTTGTACAATCTTTTTCTATAGCACAGTTTACCAAGCCCTGCACAAGTGTCTTATGATACTCCAGCCCAATGGCCAGGATCAGAGCGACCCCCTAATCCCAGACCAAAAGTGATCATGGCACCTAAGCGCTCTCCAGAGGGAGTGAACTTCTCTGTTACCTTACTGAAAAAGGGACCAAATAGTGTGCCCCACAGTTTGCACTGACAGACATAGTATACTGCAATACAAAAGTATCACAGTGTATTATAAAATTAAGTAAATGATCACATGATATAATCTAACAGAAACAAAAAGGCAAAAATCCAAAACCGAAAATTTTTTTGTCCTCCCCACAAAATGTTTTATTATAACAAAAAATGGGATCAAAAGGTGAATCAGAATGTGAATCCTAAAATGATACTAATAAAAACTACAAGTCATCCCACAAAACATAAAACCCTCCCACTGCTCCATCAATGGACAATAAGAATGTTTTGCCTCTCGAAATGCAAAATACATTTTTAAAATCTAATTGTGCAAGAGTAGAAAAAAACTAAAAATATATAAATGTAATATCACTGCAATCAAACAAACCGATAGAAAAAAGGTAACAAGTTACTTATGGCGCACTATAAACATGCCATAATTGCGGTTTTTTTCCCATTCCCCAATCTAAAAAGTTAATAAAAGTTAATCAATTAACCATATGTGCCCCAATATGGAGCCACTCAAAACTATAATCTGTTCCGACACAAGACAACTCCTCATACAGCAATGGCGACTGGAAAATGAAAACGTACTTTATGACTCTTGAAATTTGATAAAGAAAAAAACTGCTTTATTTTGGTTAAGGTTAAAATCTACAAAGACCTTTAGGCCTCATTTATCAAAACTGTCTAATTGTAAAACCGTCTGTGTTGCCCATAGCGACCGATGCAATCCATAACCGACCAATCAGAGCTTATTTTATTTAATAGCAGTATAAAAAAAATGAAAGGTGAGCTCTGATTGGTTGCTATGGGCAATAAAGACCATCTTGG
Source organism: Phyllomedusa bahiana (assembly GCA_025379985.1). NCBI lineage: Eukaryota > Metazoa > Chordata > Amphibia > Anura > Hylidae > Phyllomedusa > Phyllomedusa bahiana. Next base: position 148,705 of record JAODAL010001177.1, on the reverse strand, counting down.
TCTTGCTCAGTCCCAGTATGTTCCTAATATTCATAGACTATGAAATATTCTCATCTGTAGAATACCCACAACACATTGATGACTTATGGCCTTATAAGAATGGAAGGTTTTTCCACTCTTAGGCTGTATCTACACAGCTTATGTTTCTGAGCCTTGTCTGACAAAAAGGGTGCAGACACGGGCATGTCTGTGAGAAGTCGGCCTGGTTTAGGCCATGTCCCCACGGCACCGATTTACGGACGGTTTTTCAGACGGTTTTCGGTTTTGATAACCGTCTGAAAAACCGGCCGCAAACTTTTCAATGAGCCGCTATGGAAAACCCGTGCAGCAGTCCCCACTGCACGGATTTTCCACCCGGCGGTCTTTCAGACCACTGGAGGCCCGAAAAACATAGAACATGTTCATTCTTCCGACCAGTTTTCGGACGGAATATGAACATGTCCATACGAAGGGGGAGGGCTTTTCTCCACAAACCGCAGAGAAAAGCCACCCCCCTGCGGCTGTGTGCACGGCACGAAAACAGAATAAATACTGGTCGGATAAACAGACCGGTATGTGTCCTGTGCCGTGTGAATGGCCCCTTAGTGTGCACCAACATTTTGGCACAGTTAACAGCATAAAGTGAGCCAACTTAAAAATGGTGTAAACCGAAACTACACAGTTTTATCACCACTTTGATAAATGTGGTGCATTGTAAGACTGTCTACTCTAAATTTATACTCTTGATAAATCTGCCCCAGTTTGTTCGTGCAATTGAATTTTCATGCATTCTGTAAAGATCACATGTATAAGGTGTCCCTTTTGTTTCTCATAGGAACCTGCACCACAGGTTATACTATGAACTAAGGCACAGATTTAAATTTTTTTCGAGAGAAAATACAGATTAGCCCCATTGAATGGGTTAATGTGTGTCCAAAAATACTGGCAAATCTGTATAAAAAAACTCTTGGGGAGACATGTATGAACGAGTCATTTTCATTGTTCTGGTGAGAAATGTGCCAAAAGTGAGCGTTCTACCTTATTTCCATATGTATGGAGCGTTATTCGAGCATGTTTGGTGCACTGTTCACCAGACCCGACACTTTGTAATGCGCCAAACATGTGTAGGCAGTTTGGAGGCGTACGCACCACATTCAGAATATTAGACACATTTCTGAATGTTCGGAAGGCAAAATGAGGTGCAAAACAGCTCCAACAGCTACACCAATTTAGGAGTCGTAGTGGAACTAGATTTGCCATTAGGGCTAAACGTGTCCCTTATTTCTCAACCAGTAAAATAATAAAAAGTCATTTATGATAATTATCAAAATATATAAAATTAAATTACATAAATGTAATAATAAATTATATCATATAAAATTATTTAATATCCCAAAAATATAAAATGATCTCCTATAAAGTTTATGTAAAATTAATATAACCTTAAATTCATTTCAAATTACATAATATAAATTAATGAAATCATTAAACCATCTACCATAAATCCTGTTCTAAATTAACTGTTTTAGCAGCAATTATCGAATTATGGTATTCATTTATACACATTTGGCACATTACTAATGCGCCAAAGTACCACGGCGCGTCAAACACGTACGCTAGGGGTCTCGAACCTGAGGCACCATTTATGACCGCACATTCACCACTTTCATATATTCAGGCACATTATACACCTTGGATTTTTGCTATGTCTTACACAACGCATTTTTAATACGTCTGGCGTCCTAATTTTATTTGCAAGCAGATATTTTTTCTGCTCAAAAGGTGGAAGTGTAATGAAAACCCACAGTCTTTAGTATTAGGCTGGGTTCACACGGCTTATTTGCGGGGCGTAATTACGCCCCGCAATTATGCCGTGTGGACGGGGGCGGGGCGTGAGCGGGGGGCCGGCACCTCGCCGGCCCATAGACTTTCATTGCTAGCAGCACGTATACGCCGCTGGTAATTCACATGTCACTTATCTCTCCCCGCGGCGGATTTGCCGAGCAGGGAGAGGAGACATAATCCATAGTTCTCTATGAGAAGAAGGAGAATATCCAGCGTCTCAAAAGAAAGCCATATGTTTATTCAAACGTAGACAGCAACAAACATGGATCCAACACACAAAAACTCGCCAACGTGTTTCGGACCTCAGGGGCCCTTCCTCATGGCATCTCTGAGTTCTCTATGAGAACTGTGGATTACCGTAATGACTGGGACGTATTCCAGCCGTAATTCGCGCAGTACGGCACAAATTACGGACCGAAATACGTCCAATTTTAAGCCGTGTGAACATAGCCTTCGACTGAGTCCACAAGCAGCAATATGTTCAGATGCAATTCTGCTGTCATTTTGCTGAAAATCTGAACCACGCCTGCAGATTTTTAAACAGATTATGTGCAGATTTTCTAGAGAATTCACTCCTGCTACATTGAAAAGGGTGAAATCCATGGTGAAACTCCTCAGTGGACATTGTCATACTGTGAATATTATAATCCACACAGCAGGTACATTTCTGAGGACAAAATTGCTGCAGCACATGGATGATATTTTGCAGCACATGGATGATATTTTGCAGCACATGGATGATATTTTGCCTGCTACTGTATCCTACTGCAGATTTAACCTGTAAAAATCTACAGGTCATATCTGTGTTTTGTTATAATTGCTATCCCGTATGAATGGAACATTACTGAAAAGGCATTTTCCACGATTCCTATAAACTTCCTGGTCCGGGCGCTGACTCCACATTGTGTTATTTGACAAAGTCTTGTCTTCTTCACTTAAATAAAAGACTCTTTAAAACACTTTCACTACCTAGAATTTGTTACTGACATCAATTTTTCCTTGGCAGCGGACCCTCGAAAGCATCTTTGGAAATTTCTGGCCCGGCACCAAATACACATTCAGATGCCCAGACGTGAGTAATAGAATTCAGCTGAGTACTAATGCGATTCCAGTAGATGTCACTGCAAGTCAACATGAGCCCTGCACCGAATGTGTTCGGCCACAGTAGACCTCATCACAAATGTTTAGAATTTTTGAGAACATCTGAAGAGGAAGGCTGGAAACATGAGCAGCTAATGACAAGCCGCTCCACTCACAATTACCAAAGTTATTTATCAAAACCCCCCGTGTCTGCAAAACTGATTAATACATAGAAAGTATGAAAATTATTTCATCCACTGGCAACCAGAAGGCCTGTGTCATTTTAATTAAGTCTAATGTTACATTGTTTTTCTCCTTCCTCATTTGTTTTCTGTTTGGTGTCACCATCCAAAGCTTTTTCTCCACTTATGATGTCACATTACTAATAAAAAGACACAAATAAATACAAGTAGCAAACACTTACCAAACAATTACATAGCGTTAACTCATACAAATGTCAATGTTGTCCTGCAAATCCACGCGTCCAGTCATTAAGCTAATTGAATATCCTAGGTGCTACAGCGGTATCTAGCTATGTCACAGCTGCACCAGATACTTCTACCCTAAGGGTATGTTCACACAATGTATTTTGAAGACTTGAGGCAATGTATGAATGGGGCTACGCCAGAAGTCTGGCGTCTTTTCAGCCTGAAAACTGGCGCAGCCCTGATCTCTAGATTTATAATCAGGCACACTCCAATATCAGGCGCATTACAGAGCACCTGTGGCATTCTGTAATGCGCCTGAGATCAGGGGGCGTGCCGGAGGGGTGCTGCATTACAACTGTACGAAACTACACATTTATGACTTTTAAACAATGCACTGCGGCGCGTACAGTACATCATGTGTTTCGGGAGATCGCGCTAATACGCGCTCACTCTCACGGCGAGGGGGGGGCGGCAGCCCACCGGCCCCATTGACATTCATTGCTCGCAGCGCATATTTGCCGCAAGTAATTGACATGCCACTTATATCCCCATGCATACAATACAATCATATTGTACGAGCAGGGAGAGGATGCGTAATCCATAGTTCTCTATTAATTCTATGGATTACCGTCATTTCAGCACGCATCTCGCCCGTATTGGAGCGCAAAAACGTGGCGAAATGCACGCCAAAATTATGCCGTGTGAACATACCCTTACTGCTGGAACAGGTAGAGCACTTTAAAGGTAGTTTGATTCAGCCAGAAGAGTCGCTTTATAGCTAGAAAGCGCTAAATCTATGACCCGCAGTAGAACAGGTTCATAGATTCAGGTACATTCTACACTATTAATGCGTGCAAAAAAATGGTGCATGGGCACCAAAAATCATACATGTCGCCCTAAGGCTCTGTCTACACTGCACAGAAAAACGTCCGTTTTTTCAGCGTTTTTCGTTTTATAAAAACGCTGGAAAAACGACTGTAATCATCTCCCATAGACTCTTGTAAGAACCTTCTGCTGTCTACACTGAGCTTCTTTTTTCTGCTCATTTTTTTTACTGATCATATTTTGCAACATGTTCTAAAAAACGCCAGAACAGGGCAGAAAATTTACTACAGGAGTCTATGTAAAGCGCCGGACTTCTTTTGGTGCGTTTTTTGGCGCATTTTCGCGACGTTTTTTGCTGCGATTTTTCAATGAAAACCCTCCCAGGAGACCCAAGTCCCACCTATAGCGGGTGTTAATAAAGGTTATACCTTATCAAATTTGCATACAAGTATCTGATGTGTCCTTGTTTGTACCTTTTGTAATAAGATGATCATGCTTTGGTCGCTAACGATTTTTGCGCAATTCATATATTTTTCGCTAAAAATACGTTTTTTATGGATTTTGGCGCCAGAATCCGTTTTTTGCGGATTTTGGTGCTAAAATCCTTTTCTTAACATATTTTGGCGCTCATAAAGTTATCTCACTTCTGACGCAAAAATACGTTCTTCTCCGGATTTTGGTGCAAGAATCCGTTTTTTACCGATATTGGCACAAATACTTTTTCTTTACAGATTTTGGCGCTAATAAAGTTATCTCGCTTCTGCCGCAAAAAAATACGTTTTTTTTTTTTTTTTACAGATTTTGGGCCAGAATCTGTTTTTTTATGGATTTTGGTGCTAAAATCCTTTTTTTAACATATTTTTGCGCTAATAAAGTTATCTTGCTTCGATCCCAAAAAATTTTTTTTTTAAAAATTTTTGGCACCAGAACCCTTTTTTTTTTTGCGGATTTTGGTGCTAAAACCTTTTTTTTAAACATATTTTAGCGCTTATAAAGTTATCCGCTTTGACGGAAAATATTTTTTTAAAACGGATTTTGGCACAAGAATCCTTTTTTTATGTTTTTTGGCACTAAAATCCTTTTTTAACTTTTTACGCCAAAATATGTAAAAAAGTATTTTTAGCGCCAAATCCGAAAAAAAAAACGATTCTTGCGCAAAATGGTAAAAAAAAACGATTTTTGGAGAAAAAAAGAAAGATAGCTTTTTTAGCGCCAAATCCGTAAAAAACAGATTTTACGCAAAAAATCGAAAAAAAATGGACTTTAACCCAAAAACCTAAAAAAACTTATTTTGGGCGACAAACGCGAGATAGCTCTATTATGGAAAAATTAAAAAAAAAATCAGATCTTAGCACAAAATCCGAAAAATGACTTTGGGCCCCAAAAATCCCCAAAAAAACTTATTTTTGGGCGACAAAAGGGAGATAGTTTATTAGCGCAAAATTTGTAAAAAACAGATTTAGCCCCAAAACCCAAAAAAAAACTTTTTTTTTGGGACAAAATCTGTAAAACACTAAAAAGTTACATTTAGATAAATAAGTGTTTCCATCCCATTTTGTAGGGGGGAGTTACACCCAATGGTTTAATTTTGTATACTTTAAAAAAAACCCCCTTTGAAGAAAAGCAAAAAACGTTGAAAAAAAAACCGGGCAAAAAACGCAAATTGTGGCAAAAAACTGCCATTTTTTTCAGCTGTTTTTTGAAGGCGTGGACAAAAAACCACTTCATGAACTTTTTAGTAATTTTTTCGGTGTTTTTTGTCCACCCAGTTGAGACATAGCCTTTCTCTTAAATCTGCCTCCAATTTGCTCAAAAAACACAATTAGAAGTGTACTTTAAAGCCTGTTTTGAAACGTATTTAGAAAAATCCTATCCCCCTTTGTTTCCTGTGTTGATTTCACTTGCGTAAATGCCTCAAGAATTGACGTCACTTATTTTAACGTCTCGCAATCACGTTTCTGAAATACGTTTCGTGTGAGTGACAAGGCATACTTTACATTCATTAAATACAGCAAATTTTGAAGTTTGCCGAGGTGTTTTTTGGGCAGGTTCCGAATGTTAAGCTTGTTCCCCCAGGGCGTTTTTGTGACCCTTTTTTTACGGATCCGTTTTGGGACCCGCAAAACGGATAACTTTTCATGTGTTTAACATTAATTTTGAAGGGAAAAAGCGCATCGCTTTTCCCCCCAGGGGAGATCAGCGTGCGTTTTTGAGACTCCCCTGCGCTGCGTTTTTGCACCCGCTTTAAGAATTGACAGTCAATTCTTATTGCGTTTTTTGCAACTGAGCCCAAGGAATAAAGGGGTCCCCTTTTGGCACTTGTCCAAAAGCGCTCCACACTCCTGGTACTAAACTGCGCTTGCTCCTGAAAGCGGTGCGAAAAGCGCACGGGAGACTGGGAAAAGGGGGGCGCTGGGGGAAGGGGTGCGGCGGCAGCGGGAGCGCGGGTGCAGGCGGGGGCAGCGGGAGCGCAGGTGAGCGAGCGGGGGCGCACGGAGGCAGATGAGCAGAGCGGCGGCGCAGCGGGAGCGCAGGTGAGCTGACGGCGGCGGCAGCGGGAGCGCAGGGGAGCTTAGCGGCGGCGGGACGGACGCAGGAGCTGACGGCGGCGGGGCGGGACGCAGGGAGCTGGGGCAGAGCGGCGGCGGGGAGGGGGAGCGCAGATGGCAAGCGGGGGGGAGAGCCCGTGAGGCGCCCCGGGGGAGCTTTTTATGGCTGAGGCGACAGGGGGTAATGGAACTTGGGGGGAGACGGGAGTGAATGGAACTTGGGGCAGACAGGCGTGAATGGAATTGGGGGCAGACAGGAGTGAAAGGAACGAGGGGGCAGAACAGGCGTGAATGGAACGAGGGGGCAGACAGGCAGGAATGGAACGGGGGGGAAAGGCAGTGAAAGGAACGGGGGGCAGACAGGAGTGAATGGGCGAGGGGGCAGCAGGCAGTGAATGGGAAAGAGGGGGCAGACAGGCAGTGAATGAAAGGGGGGCAGACAGGCGTGAAGGGAAAGAGGGGGCAAACAGGGAGTGAATGGAACAGGGGGGCAGGAGCAGAGAGACCCCCCCAAAACGGTCCTAAAAAAAATCCAAAACGCCCTGTGAAAAGCCCTAAAGGTGCTAGAATACAGCCCAAAAAATGCAGTGTGAACATACCCTAAGGATATCATGTTGGGCAGGGTCAGACTAATCAGGACTACGCAAAGACCCTGCAGTTAAAGGAACCAACCACCAAAATGAGTAGTAAATAAAATAGTAAATAAGGGACTATGATTTCCTTAATAAATCTGGTAGACCGCCGTATACTGGTCATGGCAGTGGAGTTCTCTGTTGACCAATAAGGATACCTGAAGTCCCAGGAGAGCCCTTGGTACCGCGGGCTTCTGATATCAAAGGATAGAAGTCTGGTATACACCTTCCTTATCCCCGTTAATAACAGTTAAACCTCAAAAGCCATTACTGCTGCTATCAGCTGCTATGGGCCCATAAGTTAAAGGGGCCATCTCAGGTGCAAGAACATTGGAGCAGATTTACCATACCTCCCAACTTTTAGAGATTGCAAATAGTGACACATTATGCCACGCCTCTAACCACGCCAAAACATGACATCACACCAATACACACCTCTAACCACACCCCCAACAATAACATGCCAACTTTTAGACAGGCAAAAAGGGGCACATTTTCAGGATTGCTTTGTATCACAATGATGAGATATTAAGTAAGTTGTTATGTAATATACAGCGAGGAAGCAATCAGATACTTTTTACAGCAAGGTAGTCAGTTTATTGATACAAATCTGTTTCCTAAATGAAAAAGAGGGACATTTATAGAGCAAAGAGGGACAGAGGGACAAGGGTTAAAAATAGGGACTGTCCCTCCAAAATAGGGACAGTTGGGAGGTATGGATTTATTGATACTGTCTATCACTTAGTGTAAGGTTAGACTAGACAGTCTTAAAATGCAGCATTAACAAATCTGGTGTATGTTTAGACTGTATAATCTGACTTTATAGCTTCCATTAAGTAACTCACTTTAAAACACTAAGGAGGTCATGTATAAAATCTGTCTAGGTGTAAGACTTTCCTTGTTGCCCACAGCAACCAATCAGAGCGCCCCCTTTCATATTTTCAGAGCACTACATGAAATGCAAGGGGAGCTCTGACTGGTTGCTATGGGAAACAAAGAAAGTCTTAGACCCAGACAGTTTTCATACGTGATTCCCTAACTGCACCATAATTTTAGCACATTTTCTTGGCGTTCAGCATCACGCGCTAAACCACATCCCTTTTACAGAGGCCATGTCCTTTTGTCATACGAGGCGCAGAGGAGTCTAAAACACATAATAAATGTGGTGTAAAGCATGTATGCCATTATTTTTGGTGCAAATTGCCCCAGAATTCTGGCACAACTGCTATATTAAATGTGCCCCAATGTATCTTTCTATGGGCTCTATGCTAGCTAGCTGTATGGTTGTATTATCTGTACCTTTATCTATTGCTATGTATCATGCAGTTATAGTTTCCTTCCTGAAACCCATCTTATCTTGCCATGGGGCCCTATGAATTCTAGTTACGCCCCTGAGTTAAACTAACCTCACTAGTAGTAACTGGTTTTGGTTTCCCTCTGTATATCCGCCAGATGCTGATCCAGGTTATTTGCAGCTGAGACAGACAGGGCACATGCTGAACCCATTCTCTGGAATGTACGGCAATCCTCCTTTATGTATAGATGGATGACTTTCTACCTTATAATGGCTACGTCTATAACAAAGCACATATTCATGTATTACAGCCAGAGTCCAGCAAATCACTTCCTCCGAGCACTCTATGAAGACCCAGTTGATGAGCAGATGTTAAAGATGCTTTGTATTATACAGTACACCTCTTCTAGAAACAGAACTAGTATTTCCAATCGGCACTCTCTACTTTTTAAATACACAGAGCAGTATACACAGTTACTACTCAAAAGATGCCCCAAATATTCTGCTCACCCGAGGGGGGCGCCGCCCACCTCACCCGTCCCGCGGTTAGCCCTGGACTCTACACGGCCGTTGTAAAACGGCCGTGCAGAGTCAAAGCCACCAGCTGCACACACTTAGTGCAGCTGCCGGTACAGGAAGGAGGCAGGACGGATCACTCCCCTCCTGCCTCCTCCCCTGTATGTATGAGCGCTCAGTCAGCATGATACATACACTGCGTCGCAGGGTCGCACAGCTTTCACCACGGCCCCTGCCTGCGACGCTGAGTCTCGGCTCCCGGACCTGCCCGCTGCAGGGATCCTGGAAAGGTAAGTTTTTATTATTTTAAAATCCTTAGCTACAGGGGGGCACTGGCTACAGGGGGGGGGGGGGGGGGGACGCTGGCTAGCTGGGGGGGGGGGGAACGCTTTGGGTACAGGGGGGCACTGGCTACAGGGGGCCACTGGCTACGGGGGGGACGCTGGCTACGGGGGGGGAGCTGGCTACCGGGGGGGGGACGCTGGCTACAGGGGAGGGGACCGCGGCTACAGGGGAGGGGCGCTGGCTACAGGGGAAACTCGGCTACAGGGGGCAGCGGGCTACAAGCGGGCAACTGGCTACAAGAGGGCAACTGGCTACAAGAGGGCAACTGGCTACAAGGGGGCAACTGGCTACAAGGGGGCAACTGGCTACAGGGGGGCAACTGGCTACAAGGGGGCAACTGGCTACAGAGGGGCAACTGGCTACAGGGGGGGCAACTGGCTACAGGGGGCAACTGGCGACAGGGGGAACTATTATGGCTGCTGGGCTACTACTGGTTACCCGGGAGGGTATTACATGGCTGCAGGGGCAACTATCTGGCTACAGGGGCAACTATCGTGGCTGCTGGGGCTACTGTCTGGTTACAGGGGGTATTACATGGCTACAGGGGCAACTATCATGGCTGCAGGGGCAACTATCTGGCTACAGGGGCAACTATCATGGCTGCTGGGGCTACTGTCTGGTTACAGGGGGGTATTACATGGCTACAGGGGGCAGCTATCTGGTGAAGCACTGTGTTGCATTGTGGCGTATTATATTACGGGGGAGGGGGGGACGAAATATCTTCACCTTGCCCTGAGTGCAATTTAGCCTAGGAACGGCCCTGGTTAGAATGAAGCAATCCGAACCCAAAAATTCCGCACCATACCTTGCCACCTGTTTAATTGATGGTATTACATGCAATGCTGGAAGTGATCTCTGGAACTTTTCGCCAGTGGCACTCCATGTTCCTGAACGCATCGCAAGTATATCGAGGGGAGTAGCAGCAATTACACATTGGATGTTTTCCTTTACAAATGCCTGGAACCAGTGACAGTATCTGACTCTTTCTCCACATCACTCCTTTGAGCTCCTGAATGAAGGCGACAAGATATGTGGCAATTTTGGGCTTTTTGCAGCCCACTGACATGGTGGATGAGACCTCCCAGTCCCCTGTGCTCAGAGGTTTCGTAGGCGACTGCTCCAGATGATGCTGCACATCATCATTTATATCCTGCGAGATTTTTGGACGACCTTAGCCATGAGCAGGCATCAATGATTCCGTCCTTTCAAGTATCTGTACTATCATCCCGATAGCACTCTTTGAGGGAAGATCAAAAACACCATATTGCTTCCTAAATTCACTCTGACATTGAATTGGTGACCTTTATGTTTGCACCATGAAGTGGCACTGCTCAATACTGTCCACCACCATCCTGATGAGAAGTCGAGTGACTGAGTGAAGGGATATGGGGGTTTTATGTTGTGATGACTGTCGGGCGCCTGCTTGATCGCCCCGACGCGGCAGCTTCTTCCGGCTTCTTCAAAGCTCCATATACTGAGGTGCACATACTATGATGTTTAGTTCAGATTGCTCTGTCCTAGTTAGTTAGACCCCAAATATTCTATTATCTTTCGAGAGAATCTCACTAGAAAACACCTGACTAATCCAATTATAATTTTTCTTCCACTGTCAGTGGCATCAGATGAGCCTCAAATACTATGCTGATTATTAATACTAGTATTGTTATTAAAACCCTACTTACCACTATAAAGCAAAAAAAAAGGGCAAAATTAATTGGACGCTGTTCATTGGCGCTTACATTCTATAGCTTTATGCTCATGACCATGTTACAGATCCATGATTTAAAGATTGTACCTCCTCATACCTCTGATCTTATATGTATCATGGTGCAGCACATGCCTTGTGTTGGAGGTAATTTTTTCCCAGAAGCATTGGCCCTTATTTACTATTGTTATCTAAAACTTAGGCAGCGTAAATTTTGGCACGAGATTTACCACAGCTCATGCTATTTGAAAATTTTGGTGAGCGTAGCATTTTTTAGACTATTAGTCAAAAGTCCATAGTAAATGATCTGCAACATACTACAACATGCTGCACCAAGAAGGAGACACTTTGGGTGACATGTATGAATGTTGACCACTTCTACATCGTTTTAAGACAGTGTAGACTGCGCCAGAATGTATGAACCTGTTCTTCTGCAGGTCATGCATACAGGTGCAGTGTAGAGCCAATACCACAAGTCTGGCTCAGGCACCACCTTTACCCTGGTCTGGCTCTTCTTCTGCAGGTCATCCCATACGGGGCCCATTTGTAGAGCCAATACCACAAGTCTGGCTCGGGCACCACCTTTACCCTGGTCTTGGCTGTTCTTCTGCAGGTCAAAACATACAGGACATGTAGAGCCAATACCACAAGTCTGGCTCAGGCACCACCTTTACCCTGGTCTGGCTGTTCTTCTGCAGGTCATACATACAGGGCATTGTAGTGTCCAATACCCAAGTCTGGCTCAGGCACCACCTTTAAAACCTTTTGGTCTGGCTGTTTTTTCTGCAGGTCATACATACAAGGCAGTGTAGATCAATACCACAAGTCTGGTTCAGGCACCCACCTTTAACTCTGCTCGGGGGCGTTTCTTCTGCAGGTCATTATACAGGCAGTGTAGAGGCAATACCCAAAAAGTTCCTGGCTCAGGCACCCCCCCTTAAACCCGGGTTTCTGGCTGTTTCTCCTGCAGGTCTTTACATACAGGGCAGTGTAGAGGCCCAATCACCACAAGTCTGGGCTCAGCACCACCTTTACCCTGCTCGGGCTGTTCTTCTGCAGGTCATTACATTACAGGCAGTGTAGAGGCAATACCACAAGTCTGGCTCAGGCACCACCTTTACCCTGGTCTGGCTGTTCTTCTGCAGGTCATACATACAGGGCAGTGTAGAGCCAATACCACAAGTCCTGGCTCAGGCACCAACCTTTACCCTGGTTGGCTTTTTCTTCTCCCAGGTCATAACCATACAGGGCAGTGAAAAGAGCAATACCACAAGTCTGGCTCAGGCACCACCTTTACCCTGCTCGGGCTGTTCTTCTGCAGGTCATACATACAGGGCAGTGTAGAGGCAATACCACAAGTCTGGCTCAGGGCAACCAAACCTTTACCCTGGTCTGATTTGTTCTTCTGCAGGTCACACATAGAGGGCAGTGTAGAGCCAATATGACAAGTCTGGCTCAGGCACCACCCGTGCTCTGGTCTGGCTGTTCTAAACGTTCTGCGTCTAGATTTGGCGCCCCCAGAACGCCCATAATATTTGGCACACCAGTAAGTGTCTTTGGTGCATTACAAGGGCACTTATTGCGCTAAAGTTTGGAGTGCTCCTGTTCATACATTCTTTTTGGCTCAAAGTACAACAGAAAACTGGTGCAGCCCAATTCATACATGTCGCCCTTAACGGTGCATTTGACAACACTGCAGCTGCAATGGTAATACGGTAGGAGTCATCACTTAAAAAAAGAGAATAAGCTGAATCATGGAGGCAAACAATAGTGACACATGGAGTGACTGTGGGTTTCTAATATGCAGTACAGATTTGCGGACATGGCATGTGTCACTGTAATGCTGCATGGACCACTCACCCCGGCACATAGATATAGTAATAGGATGAAATCAGAGAAGCGATAGAGAAAGGTATAGGTTTGTTGAGAACTTTATAGTAAATTGTCTGCAGCGGTAATGCTCTTTAAAAGGGGGATTCTCATCTCAGATGTTTATGGCTTATCCACAGGATTTGCAATAAATGTCTGGCAGGTGCAGATCCCACCTCTGGGAGCCAACCTGTTTTGAGAATAGGGGTTCCTTTACCCACTATCTAGCTGCAGCGAATGGTGAGGTGGCTGCACATGCACTGCTCTCTCCATTCACTTCCATGCTGTGAGTACAGATGTGCACAATTATTTGTCTGTACTTGGAGATCCCATAGAAGAGAGCAGTGCAGGGGTGACCACCCTGCCATTTGCTGCAGCAGGAATGAGGAAGGGGGAATAAGCAGAACCCACTCTCAAGATAGGTTCCCAGGGATGAGAAAATCATCTGTTAGACTATGGATATGCCATATACGTCTGAGATGGGAATCCCTCTATAAAGGGTTATCTAAACTTATGGAAATCAAGCTTATTCATTGTACAATACATAACATGCACTTTCCTATTATACTTCCTGATTGCTTAAAGGGCTATTCCCATCACAGCAAGTGCTGCTGGAATGGCCAAATATTTTAAAGTAAGCAATTTTCAAAATTCAAGTTATGAAGAAATATGTATGCTTGACCTAATACAGGCCGTTATTGCACCTTCCGCTTGCTCTCTTGTTTCCTTGGTTACAAACCACCACTGTGTGCATTTAGTTGTGGCCGATAAGGCAACTTTCTTAAATTGCCTGTGACCGGGATAGAGGAGATGCGCATTTTCGCTCATGTACTCTCCCCTGTCTCTCCCTGGCCTGGCCAGGCCACAGGAACTGGTAATTATGGTAATTATTCTTTGATAACTCTGCATTACTGGCCACAACTGAAAGCACACCGTGGTGGTCGGCAGCCAAGGAGACAAGAGAGCAAGTTGAAGGTGCAAAAAAGGTCTGTATTAGGTAAGCACACATATTTTTTAATAACATGCATTTTGAAAATTGCTGACTTTACAGTAATTGGCCCTTCCAGCAGCACTTGTTGTGATTGGAATAACCACTCAAGCGAAAAGAAATATTATAGTCTACATCTAGAAACTGAAAATATTTCTTGACCGGTCAAACAGTAAGGCTATGTCTACACTGCACAGGAAAACGATTGTATCTTCAGCGCTTTTTGTTTTTTTAAAAGCACCGAAGATATGATCGTTCCTGCGGCCCCATAGACGGCAATAGGAAAGACGAGCTGCAGTCTATACAGCTCGTCTTTTCTCTGCTCGTCTTTCGGCAGCGGCGTACTATACAACATGTTGTTAGAAATAATGCCAGCGCTTCTCGTTTTCTTGCCGTCTTCCCATACAATACTATTGTATGGGCGACATCAGGAAAACGAGAAGCGACCACGGTTTTTGCACAAAGCGTGACAGAAAACCGCGGTCCTGCATCAGAGAAAAAATGGCTGCTTTCAAGCCATTTTTTGTCCGATGCAGTGCAGACATAGCCTAAGGGTGAGTTCCTACACAGCAGCCATGAGGCAGCACCAGCACTGCACCAATGAGGAGTTTTAGCACAGATCAACATGGTTCTCAAACCTGGTAAAGTCTGCACAATTAACAAGGTTTACCTTAACAGTTTACCTGCAAAACCACATGAGTATAAGCAATCTGAAAAACAAGTTGTTTTGTGGCTTTTACACTAGATTCTGACTTCTTTAAAGGGAACCTGTCACATAGGTTATGCCCCCCTCGCTGAAGGCAGCACAAGCTAGTGACAGACCTGCTGTTTCCAGCACTGTGTCCCTTATTCTGTAAGATGCAGCAGTTTTAGAGCATTTACCCCTCAAATCTTATTCATGAGCAGGTGTTAGCTCCCCCCCAAACCAAAGGCTAGCTCCGCCCACTGACATTTTATTCACATGTTTCTACCTATTCAAAGTAATAGTTTGTCGGTTGAGGTGGGCGGGGCTAGCCTCAGGTGGGCGGGTTTGAAAAAAAACTGACACTCTGAGGACTCTTTCGAATGACTCTTCTGGCTGAAAACTGCAGATTTGAGCTTAAAATACCCCAAAAAACTCCAGCATCTTACAGAATAAGGGACACAGCGCTGGAAACAGCAGGTCTGACACTAGCTTGTGCTGTCCTCAGCAAGGGGGGCATAATCTATGTGACAGGTTCTCTTTAATGTAATGAACCCTGTACCTGTATTAAATAATCATTACAGGTTCTCAGCCTTCGAAGGCAAATAAGAACGTTCTCACTGATTAACTGAACTGTTCAAATTAGCTCTCCTGCAGGAGGAAGAAAACTGTCTCTTTAGTGACAAATATCCTTTGTCATTTCTCAAGGCACTTTAATGGGTCAGACACTGACTTAAAGGGTTGCTACCTATAGTTGGTACAACAGAGTTTTCTTTCTTCTGCAGGAGTACTAGAATCAGAAATTAAGAGTAATACTATTAGAAAATGATCTTTTATTATTATATTTAAAATAATAGGAGCATTACTGAATGTTGTAAGCAGTCACCAAAGGCACAATTAATGTAGATATCATTTCAAGCCTATATATAAAAAACAAAGCCACAGCAAATAGGTAAGAGGGACAATGGGGACGGTCTGTCCCTATTACACCCTATAGGAGCTAAACTTATCCCTAAACCATAGCAAAATGGAATAACCACCCTGACAAGGACGACCCTGACAGTAACCTGTCTCTGAAGAAAAAGGCTGCTGTTATGCCCTTATTTTACAAATGATATGGTCCCAAGATTAGGTTATGTCATAGATTTACAAATATGTGGTCCCAACATGACCATGTTTCCGTATCCCTTATACATCATCAGGGGACCAATTAGAGGGAAATGTATATAAATATAGAGATTGTATTCAATATGCAAAATGCAAGGACACAGGTAGATGTAACATGTGGAATAATTAAGAAACAACATGACATACCTGTATAATAATGTATAAATGGCTCCAGAGAATATTTAGACACAGACAACAATACCTGTATAGTGCCGATATAAGGTAGATATGTGACACACACTCCAATGCATATGGTAATACTGCTGGTCCGGTGTGAGGTGCCATATGCTGTAGCGTGGAGTCTCCCATTGGAGCAGTGTGTCACATATCTACCTTATATCAGCACTATACAGGTATTGTTGTCTGTGTCTTAATTATCTCTGAGTCTCCCACTGGAGCCATTTACATGAGGACACTACTATACAGGTATGTCTTTATGTTCTGGAACATGGAGTGCCACTGGCGAAAAACTGAGATCACTTCCAGCATTGCATGCATTGCAATCGATTACACACAAGTCAAGGTATCAAGCGCATTTTTTGAGTTCAGATTCCTTTATGCTAACTGAAGGCACAACAGAATTTTTGGGGCCTCTTTCTATGCATCTCTCTGTAGTAACTGTGTATACTGCTCTGTGTATTTAAAAAGTAGAGCGTGCCGATCGGAAATACTAGTTCTGTTTATAGAAGAGGTGTACTGTATAATACAAAGCATCTTTAACATCTGCTCATCAACTGGGTCTTCATAGAGTGCTCGGAGGAAGTGATTTGCTGGACTCTGGCTGTAATACATGAATATGTGCTTTGTTATAGACGTAGCCATTATAAGGTAGAAAGTCATCCATCTATACATAAAGGAGGATTGCCGTACATTCCAGAGAATGGGTTCAGAATGTGCCCTGTCTGTCTCAGCTGCAAATAACCTGGATCAGCATCTGGCGGATATACAGAGGGAAACCAAAACCAGTGACTACTAGTGAGGTTAGTTTAACTCAGGGGCGTAACTAGAAATCATAGGGTTCTGCACACCTGACCAGCACTATTACCATGCAGAGCCATATGCTGTAGCCTTGGAGCCTTCCATGGGAACAGTGTGTCACACATCTATCTTATATCTACCATGTCTTAATTATCTCCCACTGGAGCCATTTATATGAGGACACTATTATGTCTTGTTATTTTTTAACATGGACATGGTTACAACTACCTGTGTCCATGCATTTAGCATACTGAATACAATTTGTATACTTATATATTTCCCACTAATTGGTCCCCTGATGAAGTATAGGGCATAAGGAAACAAGGTTCCCGTTGCGATCTCATATTCGCAAATTTCTAAATTCAGGGCATAACAGGGTCTTTTCCCTTCAGAGTCAGACTCCCGTCAGGGTCGTTCTTGCTCTTCCATTCTGAATCTAGTGTTTATGGAGAATCTTTTTTGTATTCAATTTATCTTTACTGTTGGTCATCTCTTCTGAAGGAGAGCTGCTTTGCATACTTTTTCCTGGGAAAGCTTAAAGGGGTTTTGCCACAATGTAATGTTGACGTGGGATCCTCCAAAATGGGTATTTAATCACTTTTCTAAATATATGTGATTACAAAAAGTGAAGACTGTGAGAGCTACAGCATTTCTCAATCCCCGTTAGTTACCTGAAAGCTTCCACTAGACACGACTGAGGAGCTGACAGGCTTATGTGAAACACTTCTTATCTGATGACAGGGAAAATGAATGAGCTTCAAAGGGCTGGGTAGAAAGTGCAGTCTATGAGGCTGTGTCTGTGTCTGCTATGTCTGCACTTTTGCAATGACATTATTTTAGTTACGTTTTGAGACGCTCCCTTATTCCTCACTCCTTGCTCACCCCCCTCCCTCTCAGCCCTGCAGCTTTCATGACTCAGCGTGATTTGTTGATATTCTCCCTGTACTGATAAGGAGGTAAGTAACTTGCGTCCTGGCAAATCCCCTTTAATGCTGAAGATTGTTATAAGTAAGGACGTGTGTCTGAAATGCGTCAGCAGTCTCATGTGTCCATTTCTATTTTCTGGTGTTTGGTAAACTGGATATGTTTTTTTATCAAATACATTTTTGCTATTTTTTTAATCCCTAATTGGTGCCAAAAGTGTTGGCTTTTTTCTGGTTTGTGAAGACTTCATTTATATGGTGAGTAAGAGACTCATCTTGCCATGCACTCTACTGAAAAAAACTCTTTTTTTTTATTAATGCTAAAGATTTACGTTCCTCAACCGAAGAGGCATGAAGGTACAAGGAGATTTACAAGCTATGAATGCTACACTAAAATTTTAATATATTCAAATAAGCCCAAGGGAAGACAGCTAGGACTCCAGTGACACCTACTGAAAGCTGCACTCCTTAAAGTTTCATCTGAGCCACCACAGAGGCTTGAAGTATGATTGGAAGTTTAGAGCCAGGCCAGTTACCCATCTGCAGACAGCTGTTTCAGGGGGTTTGTCCCCTTCTAGAGCACAGCAGGGTTCTGGCTCGCTGGGACAGAGGCTTTAGATGTAGCTCAGAACTCTATACACCAGCTGGATCTCCAGTAGGAAAACCAAGTCTCCCCCAGAGAAGAACTGATGTGCAAGGAATATTAACTTCATTACTCAATAAAGCTTTATTCATATGAAAGTGGGAAACTCATGTAAATATTCAAACAAATCCAGAAAGAAGCTGCATCAGACTGAGCAAAACTGTTGATGGTAAATAAGCAATATATGCTATCCACATTGAGTAGGGATTTAACATTTACAATGGGAACTGTTAAATCTTAAAGGGGTTGTCTCACTACAAAGATTGCTTTTTATGTTAAAGAGCTTGCAAAAAGAAGTCACTTTCCAATATGTGTCCATTAGCAATGTCCCACCTATTCCTAGATATCCCCTCTTGTATGGGCTGCATCAGTTTCACAGGTCGCTATAGCTACAGACCTGTTTGATCTCTGCTAATAGGCTGCAGGAGCTGGTTGCTATGTTACAGACCTGGTGTCCTCAGCAGCTAATCACTGCAGCCTAGTGAAAGCCAGTAAACACACCCCTGAATTCAAAAATGAAACCAAGAAAACAGGACTGAGGTGAGATGAATCAGTGTAGTGAGACAACCCCTTTAAAGCTAGGTCTACACAGCAATGTTAAAATGCCATCCAAAATCTAGTGGCATTTTAACATTGTTGTATTGTGGCTGGACCTCGGATTTTGGAGCAGATTTGCGCTAAAAGTTGTGGTTGGTTTTCAGATTTATCATGACATTGAACGTACGCCAGCAATCTGGCAGAATATGCAGCATATTTTAAAATCGTCTGGAATCCAGCAGATTTTAAACCAACCAGAAAAAAATCTGCATTGTGTAGAATACAGCACAGATTTTTCATTGCGGGCTACACAGTGTACCATTGGATATTCGGCAGATTCTAAATACTGAATCCGATGAGAATACTGTGTTGTGTAGATATAGCCTTACATATATAAAATATAATAAATATTATTTAGAAAAATGTCTTAGTCTTTCAAGTCTAACATTTCAGACAATATTATGTTTGCTAGGTAGAAACTGCATAAGTGATGCCATTTATGTTGATGCCACTTACAAGTAAAGGTAAGTGCATGTGGTACAGGCATGCATTTGCCTGCAGAAAAAGTGGAGTTTATTACAGTATTAGCACAGTGTGGAATTTGCCTATCGGTTTTAATCAGGGAGTGAAAATCCAAAACAAATCTTCTGTTGTTGCAGATTATTCTGTGGAAAATCTGCAGCATTTCTGTCCAGTGTGCATTCACCCTAAGGGTATGTCTACACAGCACGGATTTTATAAAAACCCCAAAATCTGTCTGTAAACCTATCCCCATAAACTTCAATAGAAAATCTGATCTGTAGTCTACATAGCTCAGATTTTCTGAGGATGGATTTTGGAGGCCGCCATTTATTTTATTTTTTTTCAAAAAACATAGAACATGTTCAATAATCCACCGTATTTCACTCGCAAAATGGTGGATTATTGTACTATTCAATTCAATGGGTTGCATGAATCCGAAAAACCGTAAAAAAAAAATGCACAAAAAAAAAAAAAACGAAACCTGAAATACTGTCCAAATATTGGTGGGATTCTAAGTCAATATCTGTCCGGGATTTGTACTTTGCCGTGTGGACACGACCTAACAGTCACTATCAGCAGCAAATAACACCCCCAAACCCTAACCCTATACATTCCTGTAATTACCCAGTAATAACCCTGTAATTACCCAGTCATGTCACTTATTGTAGAGACAATTTGGTGACAGATCATTTTATACCAGCCACCAACCCTCCCTCCACCATACAAGAGAGGATGACCGCAATCACCAGTGCAGAGCATAGATTTATCTATTTTTTGTTTATTTTTTTAATTTATATTCTTTCACTTACTGAACCACCAAAAGCCAAATTCTGTCAGGGTACGTCCCCAGGGCACTGGTTTTCAGTCGGATTTACAGATGGTTTTCGGATTTGAAGACTGTAGACAAACTGTCGACCTTCATTGACTTAAGTAGAAAATCCGTGCAGTAGTTCACACTGCACGGATTTTCAGCCGGACGGTTTTTGACCCCACCGGCATAGCGAAAAACTTAGAACATGTTCGTTCTTCTGCCCGTTTTTTGGGCGGAACATGAACATGTTAATGTGAAGGGGGAGGGCTTGAATCCGCAAACCGCGGACAAAGGACGTCCCCCTATATGCCAAAAAAAGACAAAATACCGGTCGGATAATCCGATATTTTCTCATTGTCGTGTGAATGCACCCTAAGGATCGTGCTTTCAGCAGCCTTAGGATATGTTCATACGACTTGAATCAGGCGTATAGTGGGCGTACTATGCACTATAAATCTACTGATTCAGAAGTACGTGTTGGCCACCGGGTACCTCTGAAGCGCTCCCACCGACTTTCACTTTCCCCAGACATATATGAAAACTGTCTAGGTCTAAGGCTAGGTTCACACGGCTTAACTGCGGGATGTAATTACGCACCGCAATTACGCCGTGTGGACGGGGGCGGGGCGGGAGAGTGAGCAGGGGGGCCGACACTTCGCCGGCCCATTGACTTGCGTATACGCCGCTTGTAATTCACATGTCACTTATCTCCGCCCTCGGCGTATTCGCCGAGCAGGGAGAGGAGACATAATCCATAGTTCTCTATGAGAACTATGGATTACCATAATGAATGGGCCGTTTTCAGCCCGTAATTTGCACACTTCGGCGCGTAATTGCGGACGGAAATACGGCCCATTTTAAGCCGTGTGAACATGGCCTTAGACTATCTTTGTTGCCCATAGCAACCAATCAGGGTTCACCTTTCATTTCTTCAGAGCACTATATGAAATGAAAGGGGAGCTCTGATGGGTTGCTATGGGCAACAAAGAAAGTCTACACCTAGACAGCTTGCATACCTGTGGCCCCTATGTTTTTTAATGGTGCCTCAGGAATATTGGGGCACATTTACCAAGGCTGCTGTGCCAGAATTCTGGCACAATATGCGGCAAAAATAAAGTTGTACCTGCTTTACACCACATTTATTACGTGTTTTAAACAGTTTCTAGACACTTCTGTGCCTCGTTCAACAAAACCCTTGGTGAAAGGGTGTGGTCTATGTAAAAAAACCTCGCTTGCCACATCATGTAGAGGGGCGTACAACATGACAGTATGAATGAAAGTGTTATGGGCCAAACTTTGTATGCCAGTATCGCACCAAACTTTGTGTCGTCAGGCGCACATTGCGCCAAGTATGGCCATGCGTCTGTTCATAAAGAGACAAACAAGCAAACTAATAAGGGGAATAGAGCATCTTAGTTATGAGGAAATATTAAAAGAATTAAACTTATTTAGTCTTGAGAAAAGACGACTTCAGGGAGACATGATTAATTTCTATTATATAAATTATATATAAATGGCCTCAACAAAAGTATGGAGAAAAGCTATATCATGTGAAACCCCCTCAAAAGACAAGGGGGCGCTCCACCTGAAGAAGAAAAGATTCAATATCCAGAGGAGAAAAACCTTCTTCACCATGGGAACTGTGAATCTGTGGAATAGCCGCCTGAGGAGCTAGTCACAGCAGGAACAGTTGAGGGCTTTAAGAAAGGCTTAGATAACTACTGACAACTAAATAATATTAATATTAATACTTATGTAGCTGTATAAAACATTGGGATCCAGTTTGATGGCAATTTTGGGATCCAGAATGAAATATTCCTTTAGGGCAGATTGGTTCTTTCTTTATGGGTTCCAAGTCTTCATCAGTAGAGGAAGCTAAAAAATTTCCTTCACCCCTTCCTTCATTCACATCTTTCCCTACCCTTGGTTGAAGTTGATAGAAAATACGTCACTAGTAGGACCCAAAATCAAGTTCAAATGAAGGCTCAAGAACAACCCCCAAATGGGCTCCAAGAAACAACTCCCCTGGGGGACCCAAAATATACTCCCTGGGGGGACCCAAAATATACTCCCCTGGGGACCCAAAAATCAACCCCACTAGTAGGGCCCAAAATCAAGTCACATGGGGCCAAGAACAACCCCAATATTTGGGGGCCCAAAAACTTCCCACTTCCCAATCAATATTACCCCCTGTGGGACCTAAGAAAATACTCCGTGGTAGGACCCAAAATATAATCACTGGTGGGACCAAGAATATACTCCCTGGTGGGCCCAAGAATCAACTCCACTGGTGGGACCCAAGAATATACTCCGCTGGTGGGACCCAAGAATATACTCCGCTGGTGGGACCCAAGAATATACTCCGCTGGTGGGCTCCAAGAATCAACTCCACTAGTGGGACCCAAGAATAATTCCACTGGTGGGCCCAAAAATCAACTCCACTAGTAGGAACACAAAATCAAGTTCACTGATGGGACTCAAGAATCAACTCCACTAGTGGGACCCAAGAATCAAGTCTACTGGAGGGACCCAAAAATCAACTCCACTGGAGTGACCCAAAAATCAACTCCACTGGAGTGACCCAAAAATCAACTCCACTGGAGTGACCCAAAAATCAACTCCACTGGAGTGACCCAAAAATCAACTCCACTGGAGTGACCCAAACATCAACTCCAGTGGAGTGACCCAAAAATCAACTCCACTGGAGGGACCCAAAAATCAACTCCACTGGAGGGACCCAATAATTAACTCCACAGGTAGGACCCAAACACCCCAGTCCAACACTGATGCGGACTCTTTCTGGCTGACTTATACATTTATGACATGGACATCCATTTCTCAAATGAATGGCTTCTTTGTGATAGATAGCTGTTTGACAGTCTTTGATGAGACAACCACTTTAAAAACTTCTGCCTCCTCTACTGATTTAGGTATTATAATTAGAAAATCCTACTTTTTCCTTTACTTTCACTGGTTGACCAGTGCTGGCTGTGCACACAGGTTTGTTAGTAATGCAGGCATCACTCAATTGAATTACAATTAGAAATCTGAGACAGCCTAACCTGAGCCCCCTCAAGACCAATGATCATGTTGGGTCACCCTGCAGCTGTTATTGGATAGGATACAGCAATGTAAATTCTGCAAGTATTACAGGACATACAAAGGAAACAATAAAAGCAATGAATGTCTGCAGTCCTTCTCCTCCTCTTGACTAGTTAATAGCTGAATATGGCAAAGACCACCTTTGGAAAGAAGCTTGTCTAAAGCAAGTAACCTCTTAAAAACATTTAAAGGATGCAAGAACATGTCATTATCTCACTTCAATATGGATATGGTAGTCAGTGTAACGTAGCGAATGTTCTTACCCAGGGCGCCGGTGTCTAATGCTGGCATTGTCCTTTACTGAGACACTGTCTTGAAGACCTATATCAGGATTGGGGCTCTCCATTCCTACTACATATGGACGAACTACCCTCTCGCGGTCACTTGTGGTGTCCTCAAATAGGACTTGGCCACTAAGCTTGTTAAACATGATGCTGTTCATGGTAGGAAGTCTTGAAGCTCCTCTCTTGAATTCTATGGAAAACTGAAGACCAGAAGAATCGGTTCCTACCAGAAAGAAAACAAAACATTCATAGATCAGTATAATGTAACCCAGCTGAGACAAGGAGCTTCTCCAACTTTTCTCACTTCTGCAATTTATAACTGTCTACCATAAAAATCTTCTTATTGAAGTTACTAAGCAATGCTAGACATTTCTCATGGCCGATTCGTCGGAACATTTTCCATTATTACAGGGTAAAATTTATAAATATCCAAAGTCGGAATATCCATAAACAGGGATGTCTGTATCCATCTAGCCGTCATCTTGAACACAGATATAGCAGATCCAAATTTATCAGACGCAGTAAAACTGGGTATGTGATTTGGCTCAACTGGTCTCGCTATCACTTTGCATGGTGACAAATTTGGTTCTGCTCCATTAACTCCTTCTGATATGCCTAGTACTATTTAGCTGGATTCCATTAATTGCTTTCCCTTTCCATCCACTTACTGCAATACATGACTACATTAGTAAAATGTTTGGAGTATGGATGAGTTTGGCTTATAGGCATAAACTTTCTGTACTCTTCCCAATTTGGGGCCAACTGGATTGCCCAATCTGACGACCGTTTTTTAAATTAGGCTTTGTATGGAGAAATAGTAAGTACATATCAATATCAAATACAGAACCTTTAAAGGATCAAGTTCACTGTTCTGTGCCACTAGCAAAAGCTATGAGGTCTTGCTGGAGGCTCGTTTGGTAGATACCATAATATCATGTTGTTAGTGATAGAGCAACACTTTTCTGTATACAATTTGCCTTGACTGTATAAAAGTACATGAGATAATGACAGTCATATTTTTAAAGGGGTTGTCACTACATAGATTGCTTTTTATGTTAAAGATCTTGCAAAAACAAGTCACTTTGCAATATATGTCCATTAACAATGTCCTACCTATTCCTAGATATCCCCTCTTGTATGGGCTGCCGCAGCTCCTCCGGTCACTATAGCTACAGACCTGTTCTATCTCTCCTGATAGGCTGCCAGCACTGGTTGCTATAGCTACTGACCTGGTGTCCTCAGCAACTCGTCACTGCAGGTCAGTAGTAGCCAGTAAACACTGAATTTGAAAATGAAACTGAGAAAACAGGACTGAGGTAAGATGAATCGATGTAGGGAGACAATCCCTTTAAAGGGGTTGTGTCACTACATTGATTCATCTTACCTCAGGCCTGTTTTCTTGGTTTCATTTTGAATTAAAGGGGTGTGTTTACTAGCTTCTATTAGGCTGCGGTAGAAGCCAGGTCTGTAGCTATAGCAATCAGTGCTGGTAGCCTATCAGGATAGATCAAACAGATCTGTAGCTATAGTGACCTGAAGAGCTGATGCAGCCCATACAAGAGGGGATATCTCAGAATAGGTAGGACACTGTTAATGGACATATATTGCAAAGTAACTTGTTTTTGCAAGATTTTTAACATAAAAAGCAATCCTTGTAGTGAGACAACCCCTTTAAGCTGGTGTCTATTCTGAAACATGTTCAAATGGCCACTAAACATTCCCATTGATTTTCATTGGGTCTGTTGGAGTTTTGGTACTTTTGCAACAATATTGCTGCAAGCTGAGCATTTCTTGCCATCAAAAATAGCGAGAAGGTCCATAACCGAATGCAGGACGACAACACATTTTCATGGGCTCTCGTCTTACTCCTTCTATCTCCCCTGAGTCTGGAGGAATCAAGCACCAGATCATTACTCTGTCTCCAGTGATGATGGATGGCGGAGGTGCATTAAATGAATCAAATTCCTAAAGAATTTAAGGCAGTGATATGATGACAAATAAAAGGAGAAAACCACTTATCATGCCTGGAGCAGGCTGACAGTTTGGGATTTGTAAAAATGTGTCTGGGCATTCATAAATTGCGGACCATTCGCAAATACAAAGCGTTGCTGTGGAAAAACTAGTAAAATGCAACCAACCATGTTTAGGAATGCACTATTTATATCACCGCCTGTCTTCCAACGACCGTAACGTGGTACAGAGGATCCACAGTACATGGAAGAAACGCACGATGGACATGGAAGACAAATGGCTCAAGACAACTAGATCATTTGTTCTGCTCAGCTTTCCCTCTCCATTTGGTTGATTCAGAATTTTAGGAGTTTGTTTCGTAACAAAATTGACAAGATGTGCAATCAACTCTCTGCTACTCTTTCAATAGGAGCTAATTTTCTGTAATTAGGCACAGATATGTTTCCTCAGATTTACAGAGAAGTATCAGAATTATAGCAAAGGGAAATAATGCAGATCCTTATACACCATAAATGTGGCCAATACAAGTC
>JAODAL010001177.1:0-120000 GCA_025379985.1 Phyllomedusa bahiana | reverse complement strand
CACACATACATACATGGGTAGATACAGAGGTGTCCTTCCTTAACTTTTCCCCAAGCCCGATATACTTTGTCTGAGATGTAAGACGTGCGATGTTAAGCAACCGTGAAAAAAAATATACATGTCCACCAACTAATTTGATGGACATGTATATTTCACCCGTCCACAGCCCATACTTTAGACGTACATTTTTCTATTGTTTGTCTGAGATGCTTTGGACAGGTGCCATTCATTGACATATATCACCCATGTCAAAAAAATATACATATATACGTTTACCATATGTTTGGTTTTTTTACTGGATAGCACAAGACTCTATTAAATTGTTAGCACACCAGACTGTATAAAGCTATTTAATAGATGTTCAGGGTGGACCTGTGTCTCCGTATATACAGGTGTGTGTAACATGTACTGCCTTACATGTAAGTGTGTGTTTTTGCAGATACAGGTCTGCGCCCATGTATAGAAATATATGGATGTGTAAACATGGATATATTTTATATATATATTCAATAGCTGCGTCTACCCATGTAAAGGTTTTGTGTGTACGTTTGTGCCATGTGCTTTGTGTGTATTATATGCTGCCGTCATATTGTGTGGCACAGTACAGAGGCTTTCTATAATTTACAGGAATACATTCTAAGAATATTTTACATTTTTCCAGTGTGTAACCCCTTTCTCCACTAACATCCCCATAGCTACTACTAATGGTAGGTAATAAAGAGAACATGCAACATGCTCCAGTATCCCCCCCCCCCCCCACCTCCCCAACACCAACTTGGTTATGAACACCCCTGGGCACTGCGTGCGAGCCTCAGGGCCATGTCTTGAGTAGATGCATGGGCTAGAAGCCTCTGCATGAAGCTTGGGTTTCCTACACTCCAGATGAGCCTGCGCTGCCTTTGATCATTCCACCGCCTGGGAAGAGCATAACAGTATTTCCAGTGTAACATGCATTGATATATTACAGTGACCTTCCTTCATCCACTACCATCAACAACCTGCTGCAACGTCAGCCCCCGGATCTCAGTGTGGTTTTACTGTGTTTAGATTGAAGTGGAGCAACATGAAAGGGTGGCCACTATAAATATTTGCAGGGATGTAATTCAGACGTTATTTGTCTGTTCTACCTAAAATATGAGCAGCTGTCTGAATTCCCTAGACTGTTCTACTGTATACTACAATAATATCAACATGACTTATTTGTGTACCCTTCCTACTCTACAGCAATGTGTGACCTCTATTTATAGCCCACTACTTCTCGTGCTGGCCCAACTCACTGGCACTGCCCAACTATATTCACCCATCAAGACGTCGAAAACGGCTCAAGCCTGGTGCAGATGGAGCAGAACTCATCCTGATGTCACATTGGGTTGGTTACCTGTGGCTTCACTGCATCCTACATACATTATCTCAGTTCAAAAAGCCATCCCAATACATCAAAGGTTCCACATAAAGGACAAATTCAGCTCTGCTACTTCTGTAGCCTCCATAGCCCGCACCAGAGATGCATATCCTACACATTCTAAACTGATTTATACCTCCTTGCCTTTGCCAAATATCTCTCATCACATGATTTACTGCATGCCTCTTAATACAAGTAACAAGTTACTTCTACATATGACAAGTGTATGTTATATCTATATATATGGTATAGGCTGTAGGTGAAAGACAGGTTAGAAGGGCTGTGGAGCCATAGCTGTGGTGTACTACAAGTCTCAGCATAGTATGATAATATAAGTGTAATATACTAACAGCTCAATTACACAATCTATGAGAGAGTGATAATATATATATAGAGAGAGAGAGAGAGAGAGAGAGACAGATAGACAGAGACAGAGAGGTAGATAGATAGATAGATAGATAGATAGATAGATAGACAGATAGACAGATAGACAGATAGACAGACAGACAGACAGACAGACAGGACAGACGCAGGACAGAAAAGATAGATAGATAGATAGATAGATAGATAGATAGATAGATAGAGACAAGCAGATAGATAGATAGATAGATAGATAGATAGATAGATAGATAGATAAGAATAGATAGACATAGAACAAGCAGATAGATATGATTAAGAAAAGATAGTAGTAGATAGATAGATAGATAGATAGATAGATAGATAGATAGATATATAGATAGATAGATAGAGACAAGCAGATAGATACATAGACAAACAAGCAGATAGATATGACATAGATAGAGACAAGCAGATAGATAGATAGATAGATAGATAGACAGAGACAAGCAGATAGATACATAGACAAACAAGCAGATAGATATGACAGATAGATAGATAGATACAAGCAGATAGATAGATAGATAGATAGATAGATAGATAGATAGATAGATAGATAAGCAGATAGATAGACGCATAGATAGACAGACAAGCAGATAGACAGACAGACAGACAGATAGATGGCACAGATACAGCAGAGCTAAAATATAGCTATTGGCATATCTGTGAAACTATGCAAAACTCAGCCCTGCTGCATCTAACAAACTCAGTGGAGCTACATCTTCATATACACAGAGCTGGTTAACAATCCGTCGTATGTGTTTCGATGTCAGAGACAGGGGATAGAGACTGTGAGCTCTTCATAGGACAAGAACTGATGTAAGCAAATCCATGCTGTCTGCATAACATGCTGGTGATACATCATATACAATACACTCCAGAAGCCAACGTGTCTGTTTCAATGGACTGGCAGCACAGTTCCTAGACGGTATTAGGTGATAGTAGCCAATTTCTAGGAGCATGGCTCCCTGTGCACAGACAGCATAGCTATATAACTGCTGCTCCCCTAGATCTGACATCATGTAATCTGCCGGATCTGATCCCATACTATGACCTGATCATACACACAGTGAATGGCAAGTGTATTCTAGTCATGCAGCTGATTACGAGCCATGCATTACCTACTTATGCTTTGCCTGTATAAAAGTTTCTAGGATCAGGAACAATCATTGACAGAAGTGTCACTTTCAGCTTTAGTCCTCCGGGTGCGCCACTTTAGCGCCGGGCGCAATGCAGAAGCGCAGTTGCTAATAATCCTCGGCGTCCTGCTCTTGCCATCCCCAGTGTGAGCAGCACATGTCTCCTGCGCTGTCCTATCCTCAGCTCTAACCACACGAACCGCGGCAGCCTCTGCTCTATCCTATTTACTAAGCCTGAGGCTGCGAGCCCTGTACCGCGCATACAGCAAGCGCGCCATGTTATCCAGCTGCGCAGCGCAGACTGTGAACATCCAGTGCTGCGGGAATACAGGCTCCGGGGCGGCGGCGGGAGGAGGAGGCGGCGGCGGGGAGGGCATGTGTTATGTTACTCGCTCTTATTCACTGCAGACCTCGCTGGTTTTGGGCACAGAGTAGTGGTTCAGCCCCTAAACACACTCACTGGGCTACAAGCACCGTGTATGAGGCTGTGTCTGCGCCTGCTACATACTACTGACTGTATGTGTGTGTATAGTCTGTACCCAGAACTCATCTATGTCACTGTGCATAGTACTAATGCATACTACTGACACTATATATATAGTCTGTATACAGTATTAATGTATGTGACTATGCATAGTACTAATACATACTACTGACACTATATATAGTCTGTATACAGTATTAATGTATGTGACTATGCATGGTACTAATACCTACTACTGACACTATATATAGTCTGCATACAGTATTAATGTATGTGACTATGCATGGTACTAATACATACTACTGACACTCTATATATAGTCTGTATACAGTATTAATGTATGTGACTATGCATGGTACTAATACATACTACTAACACTATATATATAGTCTGTATACAGTATTAATGTATGTGACTATGCATGGTACTAATGCATAAAACTGACACTGTATATATAGTCTGTATACAGTACTAATGTATGTGACTATGCATGGTACTAATACATACTACTGACACTATATATATAGAGTCTGTATACAGTATTACTGTACGTGACTATGCATGGTACTAATGCAAACTCCGGACACTATATATATAGTCTGTATACAGTATTAATGTATGTGACTATGCATGGTACTAATGCATAATACTGACACTATATATATAGTCTGTATACAGTATTAATGTATGTGACTATGCATGGTACTAATACATACTACTGACACTATATATATAGTCTGTATACAGTATTAATGTATGTGACTATGCATGGTACTAATACATACTAGTGACACTATATATATAGTCTGTATACAGTATTAATGTATGTGACTATGCATAGTACTAATACATACTACTGACACTATATATACAGTATTAATGTATGTGACTATGCATTGGTACTAATCATATACTGACACGTATATATATAGTCTGTATTACAGTATTAATTGTATGTGACTATGCATGGTACTTAATGCATACTACTGAACATCGTTATTGTAGTCTGTATACAGTATTAATGTATGTGACTATGCATGGTACTAATACATACTACTGACACTTGTTATATAGTCTGTATACAGTATTAATGTATGTGACTATGCATGGTACTAATGCATAATACTGACGCTATATATATAGTCTGTATACAGTATTAATGTATGTGAGCATGGTCTATGAAGTCTGTACGTATTAATGTTGACTATGCATGTACTATACATATACTGGACGACTATATATAGAGTCTGGTATACAGTATTAATGTATGTGTCTATGCTGGGATATACTTTATACTAGTGGAACTCATATTATAGTACTGTATAAGTATTATGTATGTGACTATGCTTAGTTACTAATACATACTACTGACCATATATATATAGTCTGTATACAGTATTAATGTATGTGACTATGAATGGTTTACTAATACATTATACTGACACTATTATATTTAGTCTGTATACAGTATTAATGTATGTGATATGCATGGTACTAATACACTACTACTAACATATATTATTGTCTGTTTACAGTATTAATTGTTATGTGACTATGCATGAGTACTAATCCTAATACTGCGATATACTGTATATGATAAGTTGTATAGCTAGTATTAATCGTATGGACTATGCAATGAGTGATATGCATTATAACATACTACTGACACTATATATATAGTCTGTATACAGTATTAATGTATGTGACTATGCATGGTACTAATACATACTACTGACACTATATATATAGTCTGTATACAGTATTAATGTATGTGACTATGCATGGTACTAATACCTACTACTGACACTATATATATAGTCTGTCGATTAAGTAATTATAGTATGTGACTATTGCATGGTACTAATACATACTACTGACACTGTATATATAGTCTGTATACAGTATTAATGTATGTGACTATGCATGGTACTAATGCATAATACTGACACTATATATATAGTCTGTATACAGTATTAATGTATGTGACTATGCATGGTACTAATGCATATTAATGACACTATATTATTTGTCTGCATTACAGTATTAATGTATGTGACTATGCATAGTACTAATACATACTACTGACACTATATATATAGTCTGTATACAGTATTAATGTATGTGACTATGCATGGTACTAATACATACTACTGACACTATATATATAGTCTGTATACAGTATTAATGTATGTGACTATGCATGGTACTAATGCATAATACTGACACTATATATATAGTCTGCATACAGTATTAATGTATGTGACTATGCATGGTACTAATACCTACTACTGACACTATATATAGTCTGCATACAGTATTAATGTATGTGACTATGCATGGTACTAATGCATAATTCTGACACTATATATATATTCTGTATACAGTATTAATGTATGTGACTATGCATGGTACTAATCATACTTGCATTAATAGCTGTAAAGTATTATATTATGTTCAATGTATACAGTATTACTATAGTATGTGTGACTATGCATGGTACTATACATAAACTATGACTCTATATATATTGTATAGTCGTATTTCATTTTACTGTATACAGTATTAATGTATGTGACTATGCATGGTACTAATACATACTACTGACACTATATATAGTCTGTATACAGTATTAATGTATGTGACTATGCATAGTACTAATACCTACTACTGACACTATATATATAGTCTGTATACAGTATTAATGTATGTGACTATGCATGGTACTAATACATACTACTGACAATTATATTATATCATATATATATTATATATTATATATATTTAGATATATATATATATATATATATATATAGTCTGCATACAGTATTAGTGTATGTGACTATGCATGGTACTAATGCATAGTACTGACACTGTATATATAGTCTGTATACAGTATTAATGTATGTGACTATGCATGGTACTAATACATACTACTGACACTATATATATAGTCTGTATACAGTATTAATGTATGTGACTATGCATGGTACTAATACATACTACCAACACTAAATATATATATAGTCTGTAACCTGGTACTATTACATACTACTGCCACTATATATTGGCTGTATACAGTACTAATATATGTGCACGGTACTATTACATACTACTGCCACACACACATATATATACTGTGTATGTATATATGTATGTATACGTGACTGGGCCTGGTACTAATACATACCACTGACACCGTTACATAGGATGTATACAGTACTAATGTACAGTATGTGACTGTGTCTTGTCTGTATATAGTCTGCACACAGTAATGATTTCTGTGCCTGATACTATTCTATAACTGACAACATATATAGCATGTATGTAATACAACTGTACGTGCCTGTGTCTGGTAGTATTAGGTACCACAGGCACTGAGTATAGTGTGTAGCCAGTATAGAGCCCACATGTATAGTATGTGACTGTCTGCTGCTATCACATAGCATTGATATGGTGTATATATACAGTATTAAAGAAGGTTACTCTGTCTGGTATTGATACATGAGAATGACACTCTGTATATAGCCTCTAAGAGGTACTAATGTAGGTTAATGTGTATAGTACTTACATATACTACTGACACTGTACAGAGTATTAATGCATGTAGCTGTGTCTAGTACTGATACATAGTAATGACACTGTATATAGTCTGCATATATTACTTGTGTATCTTACTACGTGTATAGTACTAATACATACTAATGCCATGCAGTGTATAACCTCAATACAGTACTAATGTATGTTAATGTGTCTAGCACTAATGCATGCTACTGACACTTTGTATAGTGTATAGCCTGTATAGAGTACTTACTGCTACATACTACTGGCACTTTGTATAGTGTATAGCCTGTATACAGTACTTACTGCTACATACTACTGACACTTTCTATAGTGTATAGCCTGTATACAGTACTTACTGCTACATACTACTGGCACTTTGTATAGTGTATAGCCTGTATAGAGTACTTACTGCTTCATATTACTGGCACTTTACATGCCTGTTTACAGCATTTATGTATTTGACTATATTACATATATAATATACATTCAAAGGGGTTTACTCACTGGGCAATAGGTAGCCAGTGTACGGATTGACAGAGGAGTATTGAGTAGACAGGTGGATCAGACAGGCAGCAGCATAAAGGAGGGTGCTAGACGGGAGGTCACAGGGAAGGATGTTGCAGTAGTCTAGGCGGGAAATGACGAGACCATGGACCAGCAGTTTTGTAGTATCAAAGTTAAGGAATGAGCATCTAGAGATATTTTTCAGGTATAAGCGGCAGGAGAGGAGTCAAAGGTTATCCCAAGACAGCGGACTTACGTGACCATTGAGAGTGCAGAGCCAATCACTGTCATAGAGACCAATGGTGATACAACTATTGGCTAAAACGATAACCTCGCCGCTATACTTCATCACTCAGGTTTTTTTTAATTGGTAGTAAATACATAAATCACATAAGACACAAGACCAGGGTCGGGACGACGGGTAGGCAGCCGCCTAAAGCGCCACTTCATCTCAGCCAGGAAGGGGGTGCAAGGAGATATTGAGTGGACTGAATTTTCCATTGGGGGGCGCTATGTACCTTATTTGCCTAGGGAACCAGTATACCTTGTCCCAGTGCTGCTCAAGACAATGGTTGTTGAACCCCATCCTGGTGCAGAGATTTTTGGCAGCACCTTTTTCTTTTCTTTCATCCCTGCTTTTCAAGCGCCAGAATGATTTATTTTTTCCGTTAACAGAGCTGCGTGAGGGTTTGTGTTCTGCAGGACAAGTTGTATTTTAATAGAACCATGTAATGTACCTTACAATGTATTGGGGAATCAAGTACACTATGTGGTAAAAATTATGTTTACTTTATTCTGCAGATCCTTTGGATTACGGCAATACCAAATTTATATAGTTATTGTTATACTTTACTGCATAAATTTTTATTTTATTTTTTACAAATTGGCTTTCATCACTATATTCCACGGTTTAATAACTTTTTTTTATTTTCCAACCCATAGACCTGTAATTGGGCTTTTTTTGCACAGTGAGGTGTTCAATAGTTTTGATTAATTGTATAGGATCTAATGTTTTATTTAGGGTACCTAAAGCTGTATAATCACTTTATTCACATTTGTGGGAGGCGAACTGACCCCAAAAATTATTTTCTTTGAATTGGGTGTGTTTTTGTGCTACGGCCCCTACCGTTTCAGACTTTTAAGGGGGAGGCAATTCCAATTTTTATTTTTTTTTTAAATTTGGGCAACAGGTATAAACAGGCCTGTGGCATTTTTGGGGGAGCGCTTTATTCCAAATAAACTGTTGTAGCCCTGTTCTATAGATGTATGAACTGTCGTACGGCAAATCTTGGTGCATTGTACACCAGACACGACACTTTTAAATGTGCCAATGATGCGAGACATTGACATGCCAGAATCAAACGATGCGCAAAAATGCGTCTGAAATGCGCCAGAGTTTGGTGCAAAACTGTTGTACAAATCCATACCAGTCAAAGTGGCACGGCTGAGGCTACTTTTGGTGTAGAACGGGACACATTTATACAATGCTGCGAGACACTTTTATACATACTTGCAGATCATACACTATTAAAAAGAGAGGTAGAACTGGCGCGTCATCGCCAGGTTCATACACGTCGCCCTTTATCTTTTAGTTAGCTTTTTAGCCTTCCTCAGGAACTTATACATGCAAATACTTGCTTTTATGCTATAACCTCTGGCAGGATGTAGAAGGTGCAATAGCATGGCAGGTCTGGGTGCAAATACCAGTCAGATTATCCGACCAGTATTTGCTCTCTTTTGGAGCCATGCACACGGCCGCAGGGGGACGGCTTTTCTCTGCGATTTGAAGAGAAGAGCCTTCCCCTTAACACTGACATGTTCATGTTGCGCCCAAAAACCGGGCGGAAGAATAAACATGTTCTATGTTTTTCGGACCACCAGCGGTCCAAAAAACCATCCGGTTTTTGGTTTTGAAAGCCATCTGTAACCCAGCTGTCAAACTTTATTATGGACCTTAAAGGGAATGTATAGCTTCTTCAGTTCGTGTGTTTCAAAGTATTTTCAATTTCTCAGCTCTACAAATCCAGGGGCATTTCTTCCCCTCCCAGCTGGGTGTTTCTTAACTGAAGGGTGATGACATCATTCCCCCCTTCACTGTTCATACTCACTCCCGAGTCCTGTTCTCCCCCCCCCCACCCAACCCCCGGTCCGAGTCCACATCTCACTATTCCTCTCCCTGCAGTTTTATTTTGTAAGAGCTGTTTAAATTCCACATTCCTGCATTCAATCTAGACAGTCTTCTATGATCTCTTCTCCTCTCTCAGCTGGAGGTTTGTTACAGTTGAATCCAGTGTTGCTATGAACGGCACAGATCTCCCTTCTATGCAGGAGAGTAAGGCACCATGGCACAATTCTGCTGTTTTCTGATTATAGAATCAGCTGCAGTGTGTTTCTGCTGAGTGTGCAGAGTGAAATTGCTACGGCCCCTTAATCTGAGTGAGAGAAGCAGGGATCGAGGCACATTTCTGCTGTTTTCTGATTGTAGAAGCCCTGCAGTGTTATTGTGTTTCTTCTGGCTATGCAGAGTGAAATTCTTGCTGGTGAGAGAGGCAGGAATGCACGCTCCCGTGAATCCGAACAGGGCCTGACAGAATGTAAATTAGTAGGGCCGTCAGCCAATGACAGGACAGGAGGAGGAATCCGACCAGCACTGGGGAACTGTGTTTACAGAAACAGAAGATAAGGGACACTGTGAAAACAAGACAGCTCTGCAAATGACATCCAATTGCAAAGTTGCTTGTTTTCACTGACCATTTAATGAAATGATACAACCCCTTTGAAGCATGGACTTCTCCAATGATAGGCGATATTCTTCATCACGCTGGTGTCAACTTTTTTGCACAGCAGCGACAGATCAGCTTTGCAGAACCAATTCTTTACATTTTCCCAAATCTTATACATTTCCAGTTCCGTTGTCCACACTCCATGATTGCTTCTCTTCCGCCCCCCGTAGCGTTGTTTTCTTCTGTCTAGATCTTAGTGCTGTTTTTCTTTTGGCTTTTCTAAATGTAAATCCCATTTCATTCTGTTCATTTCTTAGTTCTGTTTCCATTTATTTCTTCTTTATTTATTTTAATGTGAATATTTTATCCAATGGAGTTGATTTTTGGGGCCCAACCTACAGCTACTGTAAGTACTGAACATACCTCTCTATTGTTTCTGCCTCTCTTTCTCTCTGAAAAGCAGCCCCAGGCTGGTCAGGCTCATGAGTCCACTAGGGCTTTCCCCTGCTCCCCTGTGGGCAAATCTGAGCCTGTCTAAGCCAGTTGAGTTGAGCAGCTTGGGTTATGATAGAGCACAAAGCTTTCCAAGCTGTACTGATAGCAGAAGTGATGAATCTCAGCTATATTGCATCAATTTGTTTCCTACTCTTTTACAGGTACAACTGGGTGTCAACAACTAGTATGGCCTCCATAGACAACAACCAAGATGGCCACCATTGTCAACCAGATGTCCCAGATTCCTGAATGGCCAACCTTCCAAGCTGTAGCTATATCTAGAAATCCTGGGCTCTCACACAGCTGTATAAGTAAAAAGTTGAGTATTATTACGTAGTGAGTGCTGTAATGGTGGTAGGGTTGTCATTGGGTTGCTCCATGGTATTCTGTTTGTTGGTGGCTACTGTAGATGTAGAGGTGGATTAGGGGCAGGGGGTTCTAATTCATTTTAGAGCTCACAATTACTGGTGAATTGCTATAGAGACTAAGGGGGACATGTATGAATACTCTCCGATCCGACAGTATGTATAAAAGTATCTGACAGCACTTTATATATGCGTCCCGTTCGCCAAAAGTAGTCTCAGTCGTGCCACTTTCAAATTGGTATAGGTTTGTACAACAGTTTCACGCCAAACTTTGACGCATTTGTTGTGCATTTTTGCCGCATTGTACTACTTTGGCATTACCCCCCTCCCACGCCCCCTCTCCCCCAATATTTGGCGCATTCAAAAGTGTCAGGTCTGGCGTAGATTGTGCCATGTTTAGGTGTACAACTATTCATATATCTGTGAAACAGGGCTACGACAAGTTTTTTGGTTCAAAGAACAGCAGGAACATGAAGCAGCCCCATTCATACTGTGACGGGTGCTCCTGTGGCTCTTACTCCGAGCCGCGGGCACACCCATGTCCCCACTGCACTTGTGTCCTAAATTACCCAGCCTGACTTTGACTCCCCTGCCGAATCCAAAGTGCCCTAGCCTATGCGAGGAAGCATTGTGAAAGTTGTTTCTGTCGTTCCCAGTTCCATTTACCTCGGTTCTTTGACCACAAACCTTTGCCGCCTGTCCTGACCTTACCGCCTGTCCACAACTACGAGTTTGCTTTACGATTTTGTACCACGGTACACCTCGGCCGCCACCGCAAGCAAGTCACATCAGGGGTAGAGACCTGGTAGTGTTCTGCTTCAGTAAGCCCAACCTGCATTGCGGCGGGCTCTGGTGAACTCCAGACCTTCTTAGATTCCACTCCCTGGCGTGGCTTATACCACCACTTGCTCCACTGGATCCATATCTCAGGCCTGTCGTTACGGTAGGCCTACCATTACACATACATGTCACCCTCAAAGGTTAGTCAGTGATGGAGACCAAAGGGCCCATGTAATGTTCCTGTATTAGAGTGCTTGCTACACATACACAGTGTCAATAATATGCAGTAGTGACATTGCATACAAAGATTGTTAGTCTATTGTAAACAGATAGCTTCTTTAAAGGTTTTATCCAGTTTATTTAAAAATTAAATGCTGAAGTGCTGCTGCCCAATATGAAAAAACAAACTATATGTGTCTTCATTCGCTCCACCATTTCAGCGCTTGCTGTCCTTAGTCTTCCTTTTCCTTCCTGTCACATGCCTCTACTTACATCACTGGAGCTGTTCACTTCCGAGAGTGAAGACAGGAAGTAAACAGAGGACCGGGTTAACCAGCGCTGGAACGGGCGATTGAGGGAAGGTGAGTATTTTTTTTTTCTCATTGGGCAGCAGTACCTTTGTATTTAATTTTTCAATAAACTGGACAATCCTTTTAAGTTTGCTACCAGGATCTGATTGGCTGTTCACTGCCTTCTTACTGCATGTGGCATCTTGTCACTTCCTATCATATATTATCCTCTACCTGTAGAATAATCAGGGGTGCACACATATTTAGCTCCGCTCTATATGTCACCGTACTGTTTTCCAGATTACTTTTCTGCCACATCACAGCTCTGGTCAAGATGTAAGTATTTGTAGTTATGAAGTGTATTGGCAATGGTCACTGGATTCTTAGGTGATTTCTGACCAAGGCAATAAAAAAGTGCATCATGCAAATGACTCACATAATAAGCAAGCTACCAGCCAGCAAAACTCTTGTGGTACATCAGTAAATACATGAGTGATCAGTGTCAGGACATTGCAATGATGCAGGACATCTGATATTTGTGCATATTTCCATTTAGCCCCAATAAATCACACATAAATTGATTTTCCAACAGGATTTTCAAAAAGTGGGATAAGAGCATGCATTTAGAAACCCTGCTTGTATCATATTGCAGCAGCACCCATTATCACACTGTGACTATTAGGCCGAGTTCACACGGCTTATTTCGCCGCGGATTGGCGCCGTACTCCGCGCCGGATTTGCGCTGCAGTACAGCGCCAATCCGTCGGAGTGACATGAACATTATCCAGGCGCAATACGCGCCGTGGATAATGGAAGTCTATGGGGCCGGCGGGCCGCGCCCCCGCCCCGCCCCTGCACCTGCCCCTTATTCAAGCCAGAATTGCGAGCGCAATCCGGCTCGCAAATCCGGCATGAATAAGCCGTGTGAATGGGGCCTTACAGTGATTTCTGCCATTTTGTCTAACATATGGATTACAAGCAATTACAAAATCCTATCATCTGGCCCTGTGACCCCTCCTGACAAGTCTGTTTAAGTAAATCCTTGTGTTTCCTCCAATTCTGGAGCCTCTTCTCTTATATCTCTGTGTTGTGCTGTTCCTCTGTTATTCCTTCTAGAAATGTATTACTGAATCTGTCAGATGGGTGTTACCACTCCAGTTCTCAAAAGGGCGTGTCCCCAAGGGGTAACACCCAGGTGACAGACTGATACTGAGTTTCTAGAAAGGATAACAGAGGAACAGCACAGCACAGAGACATAAGAGAGGAGGCTCCAGAATTGTTATTTCATGGGTAACAAACGGGTTTACTAAAACAGGTGTGTCAGGGAAGGCCACAGGGCTTTTTAATGGTGCTTGATTGGATGGCACAGATTAAAACTGGAAACCAAACAATATAATGTAAATTTTAGGCTGTGCTTATACTGCGCTTGGTGTGTGTGGTCAGCGCATGTGCTAGGAAATGCTTCCTGTACATAAGCTAAATGTATCCAAAGTCCCCTAAACTCCTGATGGATGCTAAAGAGTACACACGGCAGGTATATGTCGATATACATTTGTTTTTAACTGTATGAGAAGGTGCACCCTCACACAAAATACTGCCAAAAATGCACAGTATATAGTGTGGAGTACCTATTTTAATGACATATACAACTAAATACTGTCTTATACAGTTCTGTATATCAGCGGTTCACATTTGATGCATTAGTCAGAAGAGTTTCCAGGCACTTTTTGCAAATACCATATTACTTGATTCCTGGACAACCATTGTATATTGAAACCAAAAGGCTATGAAAAACTTGTTTCAAAGGTCCAAAATGTCCCCAACATAATGTAAAATAAGGATTAAAGAAAATAAAGCAGATTGTGGCAGCTGTAAGAGCAATATAGGACATGTAGTACCGCACTGTACTGTACAGAGGTGCTATAGATCAACAATCACTGTGGGCACCTCACTGATACTTGTAAAAGCAGTACAGAACATGTAGTACCGCACAGTACTGTAGAGAGGCGCTACTAGACCACCAATCACTGCATGCACCTCACTAATACATGTAAAAAGCAGTACAGGACATGCAGCACCGCACTGTACTGTAGAGAGGCGCTACTAGACCACCAATCACTGCATGCACCTCACTTATACATGTAAGAGCTGTACAGGACATGTAATACTGTACTGTAGAGAGGTGCTGTAGACCGCCAATCACTGCATGCACCTCACTAATACATGTAAGAGCAGTATAGGATATGTAGTACCACACTGTACTGTAGAGAGGCGCTATAGACCACAAATCACTGCCTGCACCTCACTAATACATGTAAGAGCAGTACAGGACATGTGTTCACAACCTGTACTGAAAGAGGCGCTACTAGACCAAAATCACTGCAATGTACCTCAATAATACAGTAAAAAAGATGCAGTATAGGACATGTAGTACTGCACTGTACTGTAGAGAGGCGCTACTAGACCACCAATCACTGCATGCACCTCACTAATACATGTAAGAGCAGTACAGGACATGTAGTACTGTACTGTAGAGAGGCGCTAATAGACCACCAGTCACTGCATGCACCTCACTAATACATGTAAGAGCAGTACAGGACATGTAGTACCGCATTGTACTGTAGGGAGGTGCTATATACCACCAATAACTGCCACCTTCTCCTGACTAATACATGTAAGAGCAGTAAAGGACATGTAGTACCACCCTGTACTGTAGAGAGGCGCTACTAGACCGCCAATCACTACATGCACCTCACTATTACATGTAAGAGTAGTACAGGATATGTAGTACCACCCTGTACTGTAGAGAGGCGCTACTAGACCACCAATCACTGCTTGCACCTCACAAATACATGTAAGAGCAGTACAAGACATGTAGTACCACACTGTACTGTAGAGAGACGCAACTGGACCACCAATCACTGCATGCACCTCACTAATACATGAAACAGCAGTACAGGACATGTAATACCGCACTGTACTGTAGAGAGGAGCAACTGGACCACCAATCACTGCATCAGTCCACTAATACATGAAACAGCAGTACAGGACATGTAATACCGCACTGTACTGTAGAGAGGAGCAACTGGACCACCAATCACTGCATGCAGCTCACTAATACATGAAACAGCAGTACAGGACATGTAATACCGCACTGTACTGTAGAGAGGAGCAACTGGACCACCAATCACTGCATGCAGCTCACTAATACATGAAACAGCAGTACAGGACATGTAGTACCGCATTGTACTGTAGGGAGGTGCTATAGACCGCTAATCACTGCCTCCTCCTCCTCACTAATACATGTAAGTGCAGTACAGGACATATAGTACTGCACCGTACTGTAGAGAGGAGCTACTAGACCACCAATCACTGCATGCACCTCACTAATAAATGTAAGAGCAGTACAGGACATATAGTACTGTACTGTACAGAGGCGCAATAGACCCCCAATCACTGCATGCACCTCACTAGTACATGTAAGAGCAGTACAGGACCTGTAGTACCGCAGTGTACTGTAGAGAGGCGCTACTAGACCGCCAATCACTGCTTGCACCTCACTAATACATGTAAGATCAGTACAGGAACTGTAGTACTGTACTGTAGAGAGGCGCTACTAGACCGCCAATTACTGCATGCACCTCACTAATGCATGTAAGAGCAGTACAGGACATGTAGTACTGTACTGTACTGTGCAGAGGCGCAATAGACCCCCAATCACTGCATGCACCTCACTAGTACATGTAAGAGCAGTACAGGACCTGTAGTACCCCACTGTACTGTAGAGAGGCGCTACTAGAATGCCAATCACTGCATACACCTCACTAATACATGTAAGAGCAGTACAGGACTTGTAGTACCTCACTGTACTGTAGAGAGGTGCTATAGACCACCAATCACTGCATGCACCTCACTAATACATGTAAGAGCAGTACAGGACATGTAGTACCACACTGTACTGTAGAGAGGTGCTACTAGACCACCAATAACTGCATGCACCTCACTAATACAGAGGTTTTATGTTCATTATAATTGGCTGGATCTTCAATCAATCACATGAGCCACAGATCAGCCGTGTATGGGACATTGTATGGCGAGTGTGGTTTACAGAACAAGGTCTCAGTGAAGACCATTGTATGTTAAAAATGTTGTACCCTGACACCAATTTAACTTGAGGGAGCATTGCACAGAGATTAAATTTTATTAGGCCGGGTTCACATCTGCATTGGAGGTTACATTCTGAACGTTCACAACAGACTCAAATGGGACCCTATTGATTACAATGGTTCCATCGGGTTTCCTCCGTGGTGTCTATTATATAGAAGGAAATAATAGAGCTGTTATTTTTTCCATCATTCCCGACAGAACCTGTGATGGAATTTCAAAATGAAACCTCCGACACAGATGTGAACAAAGCATTCACTTGCTCTTCAAACACACAAGCATCCATACCTGCCGAGCAGCCATTGCCATACATGTTACTGGAGATGAAGAAAACGACCTGCAAAATCGATGCTGGCCTACTGACTTTTAAGGCGGTGTTCACACGGCGTAATTGCGGCGCATACAGTACGGCCACAATTACGCCGGTGATTTGGGAGTCGCGCTAATACACATGTTCTCCCGTGGCGCGGGGGGGGGGGGGGTGCAGCCCGCCGGCCGCATTTAAATTCATTGCTCGTGGCGCGTAATCGCAGCGAATAATTGACATGTCACTTATCTCCCCGCGTGTACAATACGATCGTATTGTACGAGTGGGGAGAGGAGGCGTAATCCATAGTTCTCTATGAGAGCTGTGGATTACCGTAATTTCGCCGAAATTTGCCCGTGTGAACATACCCTAAGTGGGAATCTGCTATCAAACATGATGCTATATTGCATAGATTGGAGCACAGCTGGGTTTAGGAATGCTCATTTTTTTTAATAACTCCATCTGAGAAATGAAACTGCCTTAATGCGTATGGGAAACAATACCTGTAATATTCTCAGCAATGATCCAGCTTTTTTTTTTTTTTTTTTTTTAGTTGGAAAAATGTAACCTTTCAAATCCATTTTAAAGCAGATGCCTCTCTGGCATCCAGGAGTGGAAGGGGATGTTCACACAGCATTTTTTAGATGTGTGTTTGGATCAGTGTTTTGGACCCTAAATGGACTCAAACCCGCATCTAACAATGTGCAGTGTGTTTTACATTGCTTTCAATGTAAAACACGCATCGGCATTCAGACAAGTGATCGCCGATGCGTTTTACTTGTGTCTTTCTGATGCGTCTTTTGGGTCCATTCAAAGAACTGTCATGTCAATTCTTGTTCCGAAAGAAGCAGTTAGTGCCCTTTTTAAAACTATAGGGTGCGATCTTGCTGCAGCTAAAACGCATCCAAACACACAGCTGCATGTTGGATGCGTGTTGGATGCGTTTTGGATCCGATTGACGCAGTGCTTTTGGATGCGATTTTCGGATCCAAAACGGATCAAAAACGTCCTGTGAACATACCCTAACTAGTGGGCTTGTGCCAAGGATGCTGGATACTAAGAAGACCTGCCAATATGTCATTCTGCCTTAGCCAGAACATTTAGGAGCCATTCACAAGGCGTTTTTGGATCTAATTTTGGATACGTGTTGGATGCGAAAATCGCATCCAAAACGCAGTGTCGATCGTATCCTAAACGGATCCAACAGGCAGCTGCGTGTGTGGGTGCAGCAGGATAACACCCTCTAGTTTAAAATAGGGCTCCTGCTGGACCTTTCGGACCAAGAATTGACATGATAGTTCTTGGAACAGATCCGAAAGATGCAGTGAGACACACATCAGCGATCACTCGTGTGAACGCCGATGCATGTTTTAAGTTACAAGCAATGTAAATCGTATTGCTATTCATTAGATACGTGTTTGGGTCCCTTTAGGGACCGACAGATGGATCCAAACACATATCTAAAAGCGTATGTAGACACGGACCCAACACACTGTGTGAACATACCCTTAGACTCAGTACTAGTATATCACACTGCGTCATAGCCCCAGCTAAAGGAAAGTCTAGCTACTACTCCAAGAACTAGAGTTAAAGGGGTTGTCTCATTACATTGATTCATTCCTCAATCCTGTTTTCTTGGTTTCATTTTGAATTCAGGGGCGTGTTTACTGATTTATACTAGACTGCAGTAGAAGCCAGGTCTGTAGCTATAGCAACCAGTGCTGGCAGCCTATCAGGAGAGATAGAACAGGTCTGTAGCTATAGTGACCTGAGGAGCTGATGCAGCCCATACAAGAGGGGATATCTAGGAATAGGTAGGACACTGTTAATGGACACATAT
The DNA here is from genome assembly GCA_025379985.1 of Phyllomedusa bahiana. Classification (NCBI taxonomy): domain Eukaryota; kingdom Metazoa; phylum Chordata; class Amphibia; order Anura; family Hylidae; genus Phyllomedusa; species Phyllomedusa bahiana. The sequence continues at coordinate 101,331 of JAODAL010001177.1, read as the reverse complement.
TGCAAACTGACTTGTTTTTGCAAGATCTTTAACATAAAAAGCAATTCTTGTAGTGAGACAACACCTTTAATATCCAGTCAAATTGGCTAAATATCTATAACAGTAATATCCAATCTCAGGGTGTCCAAAGATTGAGAGACTGCAATTCCCAGCATTCCCTGAAAGGCTACAGCTGCTAAGTATGATGGGAGTTGTAGTTTTACAATAGCTTGGTAGCCAGTGGTTGGAGATCACTGATCTATGAGTAACTTTACAGCACCTGTAATGTGCACATCCCCAGTCTGCTCTGCCTGTCAATCATCCCTTCCCCATTCACTCTGCTTAGTCTGTATCAGGGTAAGTGAACTCATTCCACTACTGGGAGATCTATAGAGAACAGAGCGATTCTGACATAAAGAAATGTACATTGTTTTCTCAGTGAACCCGAGATCCTTCAGCTCCTTCCAAAGTAAACTCCAAACTTAACTCTAACAACAATGGCTGAAGATTAGTAAAATCCCCGGCCGCTCTATACTCAATGTACCTTTATTATTAGGAGCAGTCATTCTCTGGCTGCTGTTATGTATACAAATTACATAAAAGAATTACATTACAGCTTCTCGGATACTTTGTGAGTTCATGTGGCCAACACCAAACTCTAGATACACAGGGGAGCCATAACTGTGTTACTCATTTTCATAGCACCCTGTAGTTACCAGGCGGCGCTCAGGTAATAAGCTTGTCCAAAAAAAATCTCTTAAAGGGGTTGTCTCACTACAAGGATTGCTGTTTTTTATGTTAAAGATCTTGCAAAAACAAGTCACTTTGCAATATATGTCCATTAACAGTGTCCTACCTATTCCTAGATATCCCCTCTTATATGGACTGCATCAGCTTCTCAGGTCGCTATAGCTACAGACCTGTTTACTCTCTCCTGATAGGCTGCCAGCACTGGTTGCTATAGCTACAGACCTGGCTTCTACTGCAGCCTAGTGGAAGCCAGTAAACCCGCCCCTGAATTCAAAATGAAACCAAGAAAACAGGACTGAGGTGAGATGAATCGATGTAATGAGACAACCCCTTTAATGAATGACAGGTTAAGACTATCACATGGGTAACATCAATGTAATAGTTATCTCTAAGGCTATGTTCACACATTGCGTATTTGTTGTATTTCGGTTGTGTTTTTCAACTGCATCAAAAAGGCAAGAAATTAAAAACACATGCTTTTTTAATGCTGGTGGTTTTATAATAAGCTCTTATTTAGAACACAGGGGACCTTAGGCTAAGTTCACACGGCTAATTGCAGGGTGTACAGTACGCCCTGCAATTACGTCACATGTTCGGGAGCTCGTGCCCCATAGACTGTCAATACTTGCGGCGCGTAAGGGCTGTGAATAAATGACATGTCACTTATCTCTCTGTACGGCGTATTATACACCCGGGGAGAGGAGGCGGAATCCATAGTTCTCTATGAGAACTGTGGATTATCGTAATGACTGGGGCACATTTAGCTCGTATTAGAGCGCAGTACGCCGTGAAATACGCTGCGAAATGCGCCCCAATTTAAGCCGTGTGAACATAGCCTTAGGGTTAACTAGTAAAGTTTTTTAAAAAATGCATGCTTTTTTGCCTGTATTTTTTATGTAGTTGAAAAACACAACGAAAACATTATGCGTGAACAAAGCCTTAAGGGGCTCATTATCCCTCTATTACATCTATGTCTGTGCCAATGGTTTGCACATAAATAAGTTTCAATCACTATGTAATGATAAGTTGTGCAATTTTCTGATATACTTTTGAACCGTATACAAGACCACTGCATGCTGTCAGTGAAAGAAAGCATTCTGACTTGCCTTGGCCAGTAAGGACAAAAATATTCCACTCTTAGCAAACCCCATAGTTACTGGAAAAGGGAGATGTCTTGCTGTTAATAAACCCTAACTAGGTTCAAAGAAATGGATCCGATGAATCATGGAAGAGTCACATTGGTCTCAGGAAGCTAAATAACAAAACAATATCAGAAGACATCGATCTCAAGTCATAATTAGGCTTCATTCACAGTAGGAACGAACCCTATCTCTCACTACCTGTTCAAAGGTATTGGGACATATACCATGGTGTAGCCATAGGTTTCAACATAGCAAACATAGGGCGACATGTATGAATTTTGGCATGTAAACGCCGATTTTCATGCGCGTAATATTAGTATAGAATGCGCCTGATTTATGAATCCGCTCTACACCGGGTCATAAATCAGACGCATTCTAGCACTAAGACAGCAATTCTGGCTCAGGTATACCACTTTAAGGCTATGTTCACACGGCTTAAAATGGGAAGTATCTCGCCCCGTATTTCGCGCTGTACTGCACGAAATACAGGGCGAGATATGTCCCAATCATTACGGTAATGCACAGTTCTCATAGAGAACTATGGATTACATCTCCTCTCCCCGGGCGTACAATACGCCGCGGGGGGAGATAAGTGACGTGTCAATTATTCACAGCATATACACGCCATGAATAATGCATGTCTATGGGGCCAGCAGCCTACCGGCCCCCTCACCCCGCCCCCGAGCACGTGGCATAATTGCGGGCGAAATATGTCCCGCAATTATGCCACGTGAACATAGCCTAAAAGTTCCAGCAGTAATGTGCCTAGAATTGCCGTAACGAAGCTATAAATATGTAGCTGTTAACAGTTCTAGTGCTCCCTGCCTCCTATACCCCCCATGAAATCAGGTGCATTACAAAGTGCCGCGGGTGCTCTGTAATGTGTCTGATATTGGCGTGGGGCATATTTACACCTAACGCGAACGGGGCTGCACCTGATGTCGGGATGAAAATACGCCAGACTTTTGACGCATACATGCCGCCCATTGTCTCTTTTTGATCCATACGTGCTTTATGTTCCGGGACAAACAGGGTAGCTAAGCAAAATGACTATATTTGTTCTTCAAGCTTATGGCTACACCATGACCATGCTGCAGTACACAGCTAAATGCATTCTAGCAGGTATTGGACGTGTCCTTCCTGATGCGAATGCAGCCTAAGCCTACATCTGCACGACAGTCACTTACTGTTGGATTTCTAAGTGGATTCAGTATCTAGACTGTAAATTATTGCCATAGACCTTAATAGAGAATCTGAGCTGTAGTCTACGGATTTATTAATACTGGATTTCGAATCCAAAAACCGGATCAAAAAAACGTAGAACATTTTCTATAATCTGTCGTATTTCACTTTAAAATGTCTGATTACAGTAAAGTTAATTTTAATAAGACGGACGAATCCGAAAACCGCTCCAAAACCGGGTGTAAAATAATAGTCTGAATAGAATCCAACAAGTATTTTGTCCTCTGCCGTGTGGACATAGCCTTAAAGCAATATAGCAGTCTAGAGTCACGGCTCTTACAGAAGATTGTCTAGACTGGATGCAACTGTATCCACCTGTCAGCTATGAATAGCATTAGGTCTCTATAGGTTTATAACCTTGGAAGTAAACTGGAATTTTTGTATTCACTGACAGCAAATAGAGATCCTGAACATGGTAAACTATTAAACACAAGATATGTTAGAAAGCTGGTGAACAATGTATTACAGAGTGATTCGCTTTTACTAATAATGTTAATAAAAAAAAAAGCTCTTAAAGGATGCATTGGCCAGCTATTATAGTGATAATACACAATACCTCCAACATACATAATAGCAGTAAATATAGTATTGTCACTCAAGAATACATAATATCACAAAAAGAAAAGAACAATTGAAGACTGAAAACCATATATAAGATCAGTACTTTATTGAAAGTAAAATGCAAAAAACTCTAACTAGAAAAATAAATAAAAAAAACAAAATTGGACAATATCAACAAAACAGATGCAATCGTATGTGACAAGAGTATAGCGAATTAAAGGGCTCCTCTCATTAGCAGTCATATAATAGGCACATCAAGCTAGTAGTATAGGTACATAATAGACCATATGAAAGGAAGTAGCATATGTAACCTCAAGAACTTCATCGTTCCATCTTACCCATAGTAGATGCCAACACCGAGATTGCGCCTGACGCCCCAATACATGTTTCACCTCTGCTTCATCACTAATATAGCATCACCTTTGAGGGAAGTGCACCTTGCTCTATTATACAACGGCTCCTGCCTGTAAAGAATTGCTCATAATACTGTATCCTAATATGTCAGTTACACTGACTACATGACATAAATAAGGTCATCTAGTAACTATCCGCAGATAATACTATATGTAGAATGCTCTACTGGGATGACATTGGATCTCTGCAGACTGTCAGGTCATGATGAGAGTTGTAGTTTCACAACAGCTAGAGAGCCAGAGGCTGGAGATCACTTTTTATGGTATCATAAAGACTGAACGCGGTGGCCCTAAATCCAGTAAAATATTTAAATGAAAATTAAAATCCTGTAAGAATTTATTGCTGGTGTTTATAGCTGGTATGTACAGCACTGTTCATTAAAACATTGTTGTGAGTGACTTTGGACATTTTTAAGATCCTGAAGTATTTTGATGCGGTTGTGAGGCGATTTCAAAAAATTCAGGATTTTCTTTTATTAACTGAAATTGTTATATTTATGATCAGAGATTGGTAAAATACAAATAGGAGTGATTATATCCTTCTGTATGTATTAGTGAGATGTCAAAGCTGCAATAATTGAAAGAAGATAATTATAATAATAAGCCTAATAATGATAAAGGATATAATAATTAGAATAGAGAAAAAAATCAAATAACAACAAATCTGCAGTGGTCATAATTATACTAAATAATATAGTGTAATAATAATATAAGTAATAATAATAGTATTATAATAATCCTACTAACAATATAATATTAGTATCCTAGTAGTGATAACAATAAAAATAAAATAATAATAGTATAAATATTAATTATGGACACAAATGAGATTATGTAAGAAAAATGATTTTACATAGACAGAAAACACATTGTTACACAGAAAGAAAGATATCAGAACGAGATAGATAGATACAAATATGAGGTAGCTAGACAGATAGATTTGAGAAATATATCTAGATAATAGATAGACTGACAGATCGATAGATCGATAGATATAGAGTAGTATGAGAGAGAGGATATAGATAGATAATAATAGATAGTAGATAGTGATAGATAGATAGATGATAGAATAGATTGTAGATAAATAGAGTAGACATGAGAGAGATAGATAGATAGATAGATATATAGATAGATAGATAAATTAGATATGAGATAGATAGATAGATAGATAGATTGATAGATAGATAAAGTTTGTATGTATATATATTTTAGACTATATTATTTCTGACTACTTTGCAGCATAGTTATAATACCACAGGGAAATTTCAACGATATTTCGTTACAAATCTATCTATTCTATCGATACTTCTATGAAGTATGAAATAAATGAATGAAATGGTGTCAGAGCACAGAATGTCTTTGTCCAACCAAATGAAGCGCTTGGCCATAGAATAGCAGCCTGTCCCCATCATCATCATCATCCTCGAATTTCGTTCACTCTTGTTCTCAGAGATGAATACTCTTGTGTTGGATCTGTCAGGGCAGCGAATATTTGTAAACCTTTCACTCCCAGAACTGGAAACGTGGAGAAATACATATAATGAAAAGAATAATTCAGCCACCGACACAAGAGACCCACGAGACATAGAAGCGATCGGCTTCAGACATTCGCTGTATTCATTATCGATCATCGCTAGATCCGGTGCCACCAATTCATATCGCCCGATGCAGCGCGTCACGGCTTAACAGCGAGCGATCTTACCGATCAACAGATACAAGCGCCTGGAGCCGGGAGGGAGGTTGTTTTCTACTAGTCATGATGGAATATGGAGCGCTGATAATATACGGATGCGGGAAGAGACTCACCCGGGACGGGGGCTGCACACATCGGGGCTCCGGGCTGCACCGGCCGCTCTCCATCCACACTGCGCTGTAACTAGAGACAGCGATCCTGAGACTGCCCAGCGCACAGGGAGCCACACATCGTGCGCTTATATGTGTAGGACTAATAGTGGGTGCAACATATGTATTGTGAGGAGTCTATGGACTGTAGTGTCTGAGCTTATATGTGTATGACTAATAGTGGGTGCAACATATGTATTGTGGATTGTATGTGTCTATAGTGTCTGAGCTTATATGTGTAGGACTAATAGTGGGTGCAACATATGTATTGTGGGGAGTCTATGGACTGTAGTGTCTGAGCTTATATGTGTATGACTAACATATATGTATTATGGAGAGGTTATGGGTTTTATGTGTTCATAGTGTCTGTGCAAATATACCTATACAGTGTGTGTAGTATACAGGTATATGGATACAGTATTGATGGATATTATTTGTACATTGTGTGTGATATATGATTTAGAGCTCTGTGGTATCTACTTAGTGTGAGCATATAAATGTATTTATATGTATACACTACACCATATATATATAGTAAGGGACCATTTGGTGTTTTTGGATTGTATATGTGTTTATCTTGAGTTTTATTCTGTTTTATGGATTGTGGTTTATATCTCTATGGATTGTATATGGACTATTTGGTCTCATTTTATCTCATGGTTAATTAACTAGAATTCCCTTCCAATGTGTCACTTTCTACAGTAACTTTATCTCCACTAAGAATATTGTAGGGGATATAAATACAGCTTATTAAATTTAAATCAGTTTGTAGATACAATCAGAAATGAAGAGAGCTTGGATGTGTTTGCACATTACCAGAGTATATGAGTAATCTGACTTTTTTGTTATTTTTTTTTTTATTTCCAAGTAGATTTTATGTCTTTTTTTTTTTTTTTTTTTTAAATTGGCCGTATACATACAATTGTGATCAGCTGCAATGTGATCAGCCTATGTACAAATGATTCAACCAGACATATGCCAGGCTAATCCAGACGATCCCGTACATGGTTACAAAATAAACCCAGTGGACTTGCGCAAAGCCGCAAATCCTAAATTCGGATGATCATGTAATATTCTTGTTTTAGCCAACCACAGTCAAATAAAATCCCACCGATGACAATCATATTTATGGCAAACAATAGTCTACTGACAGCCATTGTGGACAATTGTTCCTGGATGATAATTGTACAACTTTTATCTAATGTAGATAGGCAGCGTAACACTATTATGGCAGCCACTGTGTCTTTAGATTAGCAGAGCTGTGGCCAAGAGCCTTAGGATATGTTTACACGGGATTTATAGATGTGTGTTTGGATCCGTGTTTCAGACTCTAAATGGACCCAAACAAGCATCTAACATTTAGCAGTGTGATTTATATTGCTTTCAATGTAAAACACGTATCAGCGTTCAGACGAGTGATCGCCGCTGCGTGTTTACTTGCATCTTTCGGATCCGTTCTAAGAATTGTCATGTCAATTTTTTATCCAAAAGACGCAGGAGGAGCCGTATTACAAACTATAGGGTGTGATCCTGCTGCAGCCAAATTGCATCCAAACACGCACCTGCATGCTGGATGCCTTTTGGATCCAGTTGACACAGCAGTTTTGAATGCGATTTTTGAATCCAACACGGATCCAAATTCCATGTGAACATACTCTTAGGGTATGTTCACACGATTATAGTGCAGGCGTATAGCGGAACATACTTTACGCACCATTATACCCCACAGATCCAGAGGGACGTGCTGACTAGTGCGTCCCTCTGAAGCCTTTGACTGACTGTCATGCATCCCGGCGTGTAACCCCTGGGAATGATTGACATGTTAGTTCTTTCCCTGGTCACATATTGTGCGCTGGGGGAAAGAACAGGTATAGCTCTCAATGAGAGCTATGAATTATCATAATGTTGGCCCATACTTCGGACGTATTAAAGCACAATTACACACTGAAGCACGGACATACCCTTAGGTTAAGTCTATACAGTATGTCTGTCTGCTAGCCCTATGGCTGGGCTGCAGATCATTCTCCATTGATTGGTGAGTGACAGCTGCCTTCTCCACTCACCTTTCTTGCCTGTCTGTCTGTGTGGTCTGGATGTCAGAGGGCCGGTCCTATCACGCCTTGGAACCGGACTCTCACATTCCTTAAGAGGACCGCATTTCCTCTTGTCCGGTACTTGTGATAGGCTTGTTCTTGAGCTACCATTTTTGCCTTGGATAGTTTACTTGGATTTCCTGCCTTTATGACATCCGTTTTTCGCCTGCCGCTTCTGGTGCTGACCCATTTTGCCTGACTTTTCTACATTGTGTTTGTCTTTCTGGTCTTTGTTCTGGGGTTCACCTTACCCAGTATAGGGGCTTTTATCGAGCTGTTGCCGACCACCTAGGGTCGGGCTTGCAAGTAGGCAGGGACAGCACTAGGACTCACTGTCTTCCTTTCCTGTGAGAGTCCTAGTGTCCCTTACACAAGGAGTGACATGTATGAACCGGGCTGTGCCAATTATCTGCCGTGATCTATGCAAAAAAAAATTGTTCTTGCCCCTGTCAGATGTATTTTTAAAAGGTCTTTCGCCAAAAACTGGTGCACCCTCTCCCTCGACAGTTTTGTATGCGCCAAATCTTAGGGGGTGTGTCGCGCCACATTCATAAGATTAGACACATTCATGAATGTGTCCCAACAGAATGTGGTGCACAAATGTCACACTAATCCATGCCAATTGCAAAATGGCAAGACACATTGTGGCGCCTGTTTATGTCTCACAGCGGGACACATTTATAAAGTGCTGTAAGACACTTTCATACATACTGACGAATGCTAGACTAACCTACTGAGAAGTACGACTGTCTAGTCTGCACCAACTTTCATACATGTCATCCAAGGTGTCAGCAAGCTCATGCCGCCATTGGTGGACGCATTAGAGACGGGACTATCGGCCACACCATACCTTTGATGCTTTTTTGGCCAGCACAGTGACCCTTTCTCTTACATAGGAGAATGTACGGCACTACTGGTTGATGTGCTTCTCCCCCTTGCTCCACCCCGCTCAAGAAAAAAAATGAAAATTTTAGTAATTTTTTTTCCCGTCCACCATCTATTTTATAGGGGAAATAGTAACTGCAATGGAAACCATATTTAAAACTGTATGTGTGAATTTATTGTATTATCATAACACTGTTTTGTATGTTTGTTTCTTTTCATTTTTTATTTCATTATTTTGTTGCTGTGGTTTGAACAATACAGGAGCAGTATGCTTCATGTGAAGTACATCTATAGCCCACCTCTCTTCTCCTACACCCAAAACTGATTGTCCCTAACAAATGTGTAAGCAGGGGAGTAAAGCTGCAACATAGAGTAGTGCAGTATGAAGAAGGAACAGCCATGGTTCTTTTAGTCTCATACAGCTCCTTCAAGATCTGAGGTCAAGCGTCCCTCTGCGTCCAAGAGTCACAGATTCAGAAACTTGGCACCAGAGATAAACATGTTGCACATTTAGCACTATTGATGCATGACCCCCATTAACTACTACAGGAAATGAACTGCAATGTCTTTAATACTAAAAAAAGAGGTAACGTTAGCCCTCTGGGTGGGTGGTAAAATGCTAGCTAACGAATGGAAAGGATGAGATGGTGCTCGGTGATAGGATAAAGGTAAAACTGTGGGTGTTAATGGAATAAATGTGTCCGGGTGTAATACAAACAGCTTCATTATTATAGTGATATGAAGACTAAAGGAAAGTCATACATTGTAGCTTGTAAGGATCCTGAGATTGGGGAAAGTCCTGGATTATGCTTAGTACAGTACAAGGTGTCAGACATGTCAATTTGGGGTCATATCACTAGGCAGACCTATGAAGACCTTGCCTCATCAGTACACCAGTTTTATAAAACACCTGCCCTATGAGCTGTCAGATTTTGTAAGACAAAGAATCAAAATTCAGCCCAAAGTGATCATTACAAGACTAGAACATAAATGAATGAATATAACAGCAGACACTTAAATAGGGTATTAACCAAAATATAAAAGCCAAAAAATTAATATGTAATAAGTAATGATGTTTCTCCTACTCCTCTAATGCAGAGCTGTGTAGGGGCTTTTTTTTCCCGGGTTGAGTTGAAGTTTTTATTGGTGTCATTTTTGGGACACACGTGACTTTTTATCACCTTTGAATCCGTTTTTAAGAGGCAGGATAAAGAAAATACGGCAATCCTGGTAGTGTTTTTTTATTTTTATAGTGCTCATCGTGCAGTACATGTGACAAGTTAGTTTTACTTTGCTGGATGATACAATTGTAGCGATACATAATTTATATGGTTTTTTATGTTGTAGCAGGTTTAAAAAAACATGTTTATGCATCGTTCTCTTCTGATAGCCATAACTTTTTTATTTTTCCATATACAGAGTTGTGTAACGTCTTTATGTTTGCGGGACAAACTGACGTTATCATTGGTACCACTTTGACATTTATATGACTTTTTCATCTCTTTTCCATCTTATGTGCAGCAGAATAAACAAAAATTGCAATTCTGCCTTTTTTTAAAAAAAAAAAAAATTGACAGCGCTCACTGTACGGGTAAAATAACAGTCAGGTTTATAGGTTAGGTTGTTGCGCATGTAAACCAAATATGTGCACTTTTTTATTTTGGATCTTTTTGGGGTGATTGGTATTTGTAATGGGTAAAGGGTGGTGTGCATGTCTTACTGTGTTTTTTATTTTTTTTATACTTTTACTTTTAATTTATTTATATTTTTCTCACTTGTCCCACTCTGGGACTATACTCGGTGATCATTAGATCGCTGATATAACTCAGGTATAATACATTGCTGCAGGTCTGTGCTGTAGTCTATTTTCCCAACTGTCAATCATTCTGTCAGACCCCGCCCCCGGACGGAGCCTGACAAGACTACTTCACAGATAACCCGGAGGTCATTGTCTGACCGCATTGCTATGACAACCACCAGTACCCCACTATCTCGTTGCAGGGCTTTGGATGGAGGACAGAGGGAGCTCCCTCTCTCTGTCATACTCCTTGGCTGCCACGATCTCTATTGATTGCAGCAGCTAAGGGGTTAAACCGGCGGGAACGGAGATATCTCCACTCCCGACGGCAACTGCAGGTGCCCACGTGTCAATCACCACTGGGCTCCCGCAGCGATCATGTGGGCACAGCTTCTGTGACCGCACGACCATCATGACGTTCCTGTACATCATGGGGCATTAACAGGCACTGCACCATGACGTGCAGGAACATCAAGCTGCACTAAGGGGTTAAACACTTCAAAAATATACTGATTGATTAATTAATTTGGAATTTAGATTTTGAGTCCCAGTGGGGACAGTCAGCAGAGACCATCTCTGTACAGCACCATGGAGTATGTCAGTGCTATTTAAATTAAAGAAATAAAATGTCTGCTCCCAGTGTGTGCAATGGGAACTGTGAAAATCCACATGCAGTTAAAGAGGCCCTGTGACCTCTCCTGACAGGTCTGGTTAAGTAAATCCTTGCATTCACTATGAAATCACAATTCTGGAGCCTCTTCTCTTATAACTCTGGGTTGTGCTGTTCCTCTGTTATTCCATCTAGAAATGTATGAATGAATCTGTCAGCTGGGTGTTACCATTCCAGTTTTGAAAGAGGCGTGTTCTTGCACACACTGACTGTCAGCACTGATGGGTCAATGTCAGACTGTGCAGCACACACACACACCAATTGGTAACACCCAACTGACAGATTCAGTTATATATTTTTAGAAGGAATAACAGTGAAACGGTACAACAGAGAGGTATGAGAGAAGAGGCTCCAAAGTTATGTCACAAGAAAAACAAATATTTACTAAACATAATAGAGCCACAGGATCTCCTTAACTCCACCTAGGACGAGTAAGACAGAAAGAGGTAGGTGGCTAATTTTAGATTCCTAAGGGTATGTTCACACGGCGTAATTGCGACGCGTACAGTACGCGCCGCAATACGCTGGGTACTTTGGGAGTCGCGCTGATCAGCGTGTACTCCTGAGGCGCGGGTGGGGGGGGGGGGGGCAGCAGCTGGACAGCCCCATAGACATGCATTACTCGCGCCGTGTAATCGGCGCAAGTAATTGATAAGTCACTTATCTCCCTGCGCGTACAATACGATCTTTTTGTAAAGGAGGCGTAATCCATAGTTGTCTATGAGAGCTATGGATTACCATAATTATGGGGCGCATTTCCTCGCGTATTAAGCTCAGTACGTCACGAAATACGCGGCAAAATGTGCCCCAAAATAAGCCGTGTGAACATACTCTAACTGTGAATCTATGCAATGTTTACACAAATTTTGGCAATCATCTTCCTATCGACATAACTACAAAGCAGGGGCTTAAAAACTGGAGCCCTACCCCTTACATATTGCCAGAAGAATTATTTTATCCTTTAGATACTGATGTAACCACTAGGGGCAGTGTTCTCCTGTGTACTATCATCCTGTCTTGGCCAGGCAGGCAAAATAGTATCTTTGGTAGAAGTTCTAATAAATTCAGGTCTGGGGGATAAATAAACCTCTCTCTGTGGAGAACACATTAAGCCAAAATGTTTTACAGAATGTTTATAAAAAACTACAAGTGAAAATAACCCTGTATAAATAGGAGTCGTTTCCGTATAGCAACCATCCGGACACAGTTCCTTGAAAAGTGTTTGACTGTGACTCATTCCGAGGAGCGGACCAAAAATGTAACAAGGAAATAAATAAACTAGTGTTGATTCTAAGCACCTTCTTTTTCTAGAAGATCTCTTCCCAGACATTTTGTTTGTCAGTTTTACACATAGGAGCTTCTTATTTCTGCCCACACGTTCTCTTGGATCAGATCCATATCTGGATGTCCCTGACGCTATTGGTGTTTGTGTGGCTCCTGGATTCTTCCTCTACTGATCATTCCTGGAACTTCTAAAAATACATTGCTACTGTATATGCATGTACATAGTGTGTCCCGAGGTTTCTGAAGAGAAAACACAATCTTGTCTATTCTTTATATGATCAGTTGGGGCAACATTTTTCAGATAGTTTATAGTAGTTCATAGTAATCGTAGTGGAGCTCAAAATCCATATATTTGCCCTGTTATACTTTTATAGGCAGTAGTAGATTTATTAATGCTGTCTAATACTGAGACATTGTAAAGACTAAAATGGAACACATTTATCAAGTGTATGACAAATCTGAAGTTGTCCAATTTAATACCATTTATTAGTTTGTTATAGCGTGCCAACAATTGCACAAAACTTTTGGCATGCAGCATCACATGTTTAGCCACATCCAATTTCAGTGAAGTCATGTCCCTTTCCACGAAATCATGCCTCAGACAAGGCACAAAAGTGTCTAAAAATTGCATAAAACACATAGTGAATGTGGTGTTATCCAAGTCCCCAAGTTTTTGGTGCAAATTGTGCCAGAATTCTGGTGCAATCGCCATAATATGCCCTAGTGTGTTTTGGTGACAAGCTGATAAAAAATCCTCAAATTAACCGAAAACAACTCCAAGAATATCTATTTATAATACTCGAACCCAGTTAATAATATTCTGAACACATAGAGTGGATTGCAAAAGTTTTCATACCCCTTGAACTGTCCCTCATTTTTAAATGTTACAGCCACAAACTTACTTGTATTTTATTTATTATTTAAGTATATACAAGCCGTTCGTTCGGTGATCTCCTTAAGGAGAGATCTTCCCTTCCATTGATATTTAAGGTGATAAAGCACAAAGTAGCAAGTATTTGTGAAGTGTATTTTTGTAAATTAAAAAGTGAAAAATGTGCCATGCATATACTCAGCCCCCTGTATTCTGATGCCCCTAAACAAAATCCAGTGTGACCAATTGCCTTTAGAAGTCACCTAATTCCTAAATAGAGTACATCTGTATGTAAATTATTCTCAGTATAACTTCAGCTGTTTTGTGAAGGCCTGAGAGCTTTGTTATATAACATTAGTGAACAAACATCATCATGAAAACAAAGGAACAGACCAGGCAGCTCAGGGATAAAGTTGTGGCAAAGTATATTGCAGGGTTAGGTTTTAAAAAAAGTTCTGAACATCTCACAGAGCACTGTTCAATCCATCATCCATAAATGGAAGGAGTATGGCAGAACTGCTTATTTATCAATACATGTCTGCCCACCTAAAATGACTGTCCAAACTAGGAGAGTACTAAGTAGAGTATCAGCCAAGAGGCCCATGGTCACTCTGGAGCAGCTGTTGAGAACCATAGCTTAGGTGGGAGAATCTGACCACAGGACAAGGATTAGTCGTATACTCCACAAAACTGGTCTTTATGTAAGAGTGGCAAGAAGAAGGCCCCTTTTGAAAGCAAGCCATAATAAAACCTGTTTGGAGTTTGTAAAAAGCTATGTAGAGCACACAGCAAGCATATGAAAGAAGGTACTCTAGCCAGATGAGAACAAAGTTCAACTTTTTGGTCCAAATGCCAAATGCTATGTGTGGAGGAAAGCCAACACTGTACATCACCCTGGACATACCATCCCCCTCCGTGAATCATCGTGGTAGCATTTTGCTGGGGAGAGGCTTTGCTTCATAAGGGACTGGGAAGCTGCTCAGGGTTGATGGGAAGATGGATGGAGCTAAATACAGGGCAATCCTGGAGGAAAAACTTTTAGGCTGCAAAAGACTTGAGACTGAGGTGTAGGTTCACCTTCCAGCAGGACAACGTTCCTAAACCTACAGTCAAAGCTACAAACAAAGGGTTTACATCAAAGTATATTCATGTGTTAAAGGGACCCAGTCACAATCCAGACCTTAACCCCTTTGAGAATCTGTGGCAGGATTTGAAAATTGCTGATCACAAACGTTCTCCAACCAATCTGTCTGAGTTAGAGCTATTCTGCAGAGAAGAATGGGTAAACTTCATTCCAGCTTCTAGATGTGCAAAGCTGATTGAGACATCCCCCAACAGACTGCAGCTGTCATTGCAGCCTAAGGTGACCCTACAAAGTATTGACTCATTGTATATATATATGCACACCACACTTTTTAGTTTTTTAGTTTGCAAAAATTTGGAAAAGTGTGTATCATTTCCTTTACACTTCACAAATACTTGCTACTTTGTGTTGCTCTTCCACATAAAATGTTAATACAATATATTTAAGTTTGTGGCTGTAACATTTATAAATGTGGAACAGTTTAAGAGGAATGAATACCTTTGCAAACCACTGTAAATAAGACCAAACTGCAATATCAGATACATCCCCTGGACAAAAGTGGCGCTGTGACTGATTATCTAATCTCATGATATTGCTTTTTGTCTACGGTAATATAAGGGGACACTTATGTAATGACCACAGAATAAGGCATCATTTTGTATTCTTCTGTTGTGAAGGTACTAAGAAATCTTGAATCTGGAATTATGCAAATTAATTTGTGGGCTCCTATCAGCTGTTTCCAGGCAGTGGCATAGATAGCTATTATAATAAAATAATGTAATGAGTGTCATGGCTGTCCACTCAGCTAATAGGAAAACACTGAACAGGTCCAGTTAACAGCAAGGTGACACAAAACTTTTGGTTTGACCCCACCAATTGACCACTATAACAATACAAAGGAAGAGAAAGGTAAGCCCTACTTGTGCACATTTCAACCTTCAGGTCCTTTTGTGGAACTGCTCGTTTTACCTGCCAGGATGTTGCCATGACATATTATATCCAGGTGATATTAAACCACTAGGAATAAAAAAACAAAAGGTGAGAGAACATTGAGTTGATTCGAGTATAATAATTTAGTTAAGAAAAGTAGAAAGAGCCTGAAACTAACTATATGACATTGGAGTTAGCTTAAAAGGGTTATCCGGGAGCTTAAAGATTTCATAGAATACTATACACAGCATTTATATTGAAAAGTAAAGATATTTCACTACCTTCATGTGTTTCTTCTCCTTTCTTTTGCCTCCTTATTCATCTATCATAGAATCAATGAAACTTCCTGCTTGTGGGAATATGAGTAGTTCCCCAGCATCTTTTTCCTACACGTCCCAGACTGCATTGCCATCTTGGACTTTCTCCTATAGTTATCACTGCTGGGGTCTATGTGCTGACATAAATGTGTAATACCCCCAGCTCTGCACTTGCTGTCATGATAATGATGATAGCTAGGACTCATGAGTCACTGTGTAAACTGTACAGAGCTGCAGTCATCATTTTCATGTTAGCAGTACACAAACCCCCCAGTTCTGAACGGCTGTCCTCTGCTTCTATTACTAAGTTCTGCCAGCAGCACTCAAAGATAAACCAAGGACTCCCCCTATCCTGTGATAAGTCTAATGTAATTACTTCTATTTACTTTTATACTACAGACTGGATAGGAGTGAGTGCAGGCAGATAGTTCTCTGCTCAGGTCACACCCACTACACTGTCAATGGTGTGCAAGACGTAGGGTAAAGTGAGGATAAGGCTCTTTGCCTTGTTCTTCACAGCAGGACAGGTAAATATTTTTTAATAAATATGAATTACAAAGTTTAATATAATACAGTTGTGAGCTCTATAACAAATAAAAAGAGAACCTGGAGAACCCCTTTATTGAAAACTCCATGGAGGAATTAAAACAGTGTACTGGTGACATGGATGACAAGTGAAGATTTGTCACCTACTGAAGTGCTCACATTTTCTCTGTGTTTGCTTTGACATAGTATTTGGTGTGGGATTTTTTAGAGTAAGAGCAGTGAGACTACAGGATTCTCTGCTAGGAAAGATGTCATGATGGATTCACTGAAAGTTTGAAAGGAGCCTAGGTGCCCTTCTGTAACAATATTACAGGCTAGAGTGACTAAATTTCTGGAGAAGTCAGATTTTTTGTAGTCAGATTTTTGTAGTCGGGAAGGAATTTTCTCCCCAAGAAGAGGAAAATGAGCTTTTACCTCAGGAGTGGGTTTTGTCTTCTCCCTGCGCGTACAATACTATCGTATTGTACGAGCAGGATGAGGAGCGAAATATGCGGAGAAATGCACCTCAAAATAAGTCATGTGAACATAGCCTTAGGCCTAGACCGTTTTCATATATGGTCCGTTAGGTGTTGTAAATTAATCGTATTGTACGAGCAGGGTGAGGAGCGAAATACGCGGAGAAATGCACCTCAAAATAAGCCATGTGAACATAGCCTTAAGCCTACAGTCATGGCCAAAAGTTTTGAGAATGACACAAATATTATATTTTCACATGATCTGTTGCCCTCTGGTTTTTATGTGTGTTTGTCAGATGTTTTTATCACATACAGAAACACAAGTGCAATCATATTATGATTAACAAAAGCTTTTATTGACAGTTAGAATGAGTTAATGCAGCAAGTCAATATTTGCAGTGTTGACCCTTCTTCTTCAGGACCTCTGCAATTCTCCCTGGCATGCTCTCAATCAACTTCTGGACCAAATCCTGACTGATAGCAGTCCATTCTTGCACAATCAATGCTTGCATTTTGTCACAATTTGTTGGTTTTTGTTTGTCCACCCGTCTCTTGATGATTGACCACAAGTTCTCAATGGGATTAAGATCTGGGGAGTTTCCAGGCCATAGACCCAAAATCTCTGTTTTGTTCCCTGAGCCATTTAGTTATCACCTTTGCTTTATAGCAAGGTGCTCCATCATGCTGGAAAAGGCATTGTTGATCACCAAACTGCTCTTGGACGGTTGGGAGAAGTTGCTCTTGGAGGACATTCTGGTACCATTCTTTATTCATGGATGTGTTTTTAGGCAAGACTGTTAGAGAGCCGATTCCCTTGGCTGAGAAGAAACCCCACACATGAATGGTTTCTAGATGCTTTGCAGTTGGCATGAGACAAGACTGGTGGTATCGCTCACCTTGTCTTCTCCGAACAAGCTGTTTTCCAGATGTTCCAAACATTCGGAAAGGGGATTCATCAGAGAAAATGACTTTACCCCAGTCCTCAGCACTCCACTCCCTGTACCTTTGGCAGAATATCAGTCTGTCCCTGATGTTTTTTCTGGAGAGAAGTGGCTTCTTTGCTGCCCTCCTTGACACCAGGCCTTGCTCCATGAGTCTCCGCCTCACAGTGCGTGCAGATGCACTAACACCTGCCTGCTGCCATTCCTGAGCAAGCTCTCCCACTGCTGGTTCCCCGATTCTGAAGCTAAAACCCACTTTTAAGAGACGGCCCTGGCTCTTGTTGGTTTTTTCTTGGGTCCCTAGAGCCTTTTTGGAAACCAAGGGAACCCTCTCTCCTTAAATTTCCCTTTGATGATTGTGATAAAATTTTTGGACTGAGGGGGCAATCTTTCTAGTGCGATACTCTTCCCTGTTGGGGCCATTTTTTGGTTGCAGGGGGGAATGATGACTGCACGTGTTTCTTTAGAGTTTAACCATGGTTAACAGAAGAGAAAAAAATGATGTAAAAGCCCCAAGCCCCCTTTTTAAAAGTGTTCAGGGGTTTGTGATTCTTACTTACAAAAAGGGAAAAAATTTTCCCAAAATCTAAAACAAAATTTTTTAATCAAAATCATTAAAAATTTTATCATAAAAAATACATAAAAAAAGAAAAAATACCTAAAAACCCATAAAAACCCACATAATAAGCAAGTTTAAAGGGAATGGGAAAATTTCCCTCACCCAAAGCCCCAATTGACCCCCATGAGTGCCCCCAACAAGGGAAAGGGAGATTTCCCCCCTTTAAAGCTAAAATTGTTACCCCCAAATAGAGTCCCCCCAAGCGGGTTTAATCCCCCCCAAAAAGGGGGGTTTTTCCAAAAGGGGCTGAAACTCCTGAGTTTTAAACCCCTCAAAGTTTTTTAAAATGAAAATTTTCCCCAAAGGGGCCCCAAAAAAGGGAAAAATTTTTAAAAATTTTCCCCAGTAATAGATTTTCCCACCTCAAATTACGAAGGCCAAAATTGCTATTAAATTTTTTTCTTTTGAGTAAGCCAATACGTTGCCCAAACATGAAAAGGCCTTACTTACTTTTTACCTATACCCAAAACCTATACCCAAAACCCCTTTTCCCCTCTGTGTTACCAGATTTCTTCGTGGGTAAAGGGGTTTTGCCCTTTGGGAGGTAAACGGTAGGGGGCCCCTTTAGAGAGAATTAACCCCTTAAATTGACCTTTTTTCCCTAGTAAAAAAATTTTCCAAATAAAAGGGTATTCCATTTCCCAAACCCTTTAAAAACAACCATCCAATCCAAATTTCTGGTATTAGAAAAAACTATCCACTCTGGGGAAAACCCCGGGAACCGCCTCTCACCCAAACCCCATTCTCTTTTAAAATAAAATTTTACTCAAAAAGTTCCCCAAATACCCATTTAACCCTCAATTATGGGACCCAAAACCCCGGGACACCCAAATGGGGAATTTAAATGCCTTTGGGCCTGTCAAACTCGGCGCCTTAGATGCCAGTGGTTGTGAACCCAAAATTTTAAAAAAATGAACATCGCGCAAAAAAAATTCTCGGCGTCCCTCTAAATGCCATTTTGCGCATGCGCGGGGAAGGTCTTGAACACCGGCCACACCCCGGGGCGTCCGGACAAAGGGGGTTCTGCGCATGCCCCGAGAAATCCACCCCCCGCGCATGAGTAAGAGAGCAAACTATAAAAACAATGTTGCGCCTGGGGCCGATTTTTCATCTATCAGCGCTGCGTTGTCTTTTTTCTTTTAATTAAGCCCAAAAGGGCAGTCTGGGTAATTCATTCTAAGTACAATTTTAAGGAAAAAAAAAACCCTTGTAATCAAAAAATTCCCAGGGCCAAAATATTTTCAACTGCATCCCATTTTAAAACCATTGGTTTGTCAGCGGAAATAGTTTAAAATAATAGTAAAATTTGTTTTAAACGGTAGTAATTTTTGGAAAGGCGCCCATTTCGTACCCCAAAAGGAAAATTTAAATATTATTTACCTTTTTTGATAACCATTTTAAAAAATTTCAATTAAAAAAAAAGGGCAGTAAAAAAAACCCTTTTTCTATATTTACTCCCAATGAGTCCTAAAAGTTAACAAGCAAAAAGAGAGTTTTTTACCCCAATTTAGAGTTAGGTGTTAAAAGAGGGAAAAAAAAGAAAGGGAAGGGATTTTTTCATCTACAAAAAACTTTTTAAAAAAGGAAAATTCTCATTTGGGGCCCCAACGAGACGAAAAACCATTTTTTTCCTAACTTTTTATATCCATCGCCCCATTCCCCCTTTGGGTTAAAATTTAAATTTTTGTCCCAGTAACCCCCACGACTTAAAGGGGAAACAAACAATTCAATCCCAATAAAACAAATCCCAATTTCACTCCCTCCCTGTTTGTTTCTCATTGATAGGCGAGCTACGGGGGAAACCCTTTTTTTTCCCCTTTTACGTAAATAAAATTTGTTCCCCCTTACGTCTTCTTATTTCCCCTTTTCGTTTTCTTTCCCACATAATTTAGGGGGCAGGGGAAAAACAACCCTTCTTTGGAGGGGGGGCCCATTAATTAAAGCCTTTTTTAAGGCCCCTATTAGGGTACCCTTCTCCTAAAGAAGCGTTTTCTGTAGCCCCCTTTTGTTTGTTCCCCCCAAAGTATTGGCTTCAAAAACAGTTTCTTTTAAAAACATAAAAACTGACCCCTAGGGATCCCTCTCAAAAGGGGTCTCGGGTGACAGTTTTTTCCCATCTCAAGAAGCCTTTTTGATGCTGTTTTTTTCCGAAATCCCTTTTGCCCCAAAAATTTCCCAAATAGGCCCCTTAGAGATAAAGACATCCGGGAAAAGGCAATCCCAAATTTATTTATTTTAACCCTTTTAAGTCCCAAAACCCAAATCATTAAACATTGAGTCCCTTCCAGAAAGGATAAAAAAGGGTCTCCTTTTCCCCTTTTGCCATAAAATGAAAAATTTTTCTTTCTTGACATCAAAAAGATGAGGATGTGATTTGATAGCTTCTTTAAGTTCTTGAGAAGGGAAAATTTCCCTCTCCCCCCAGCCCAGGTAAACATTTGGTATTGGGGGAGCACAGGGGCCCCCCCTTTGCTGTGCCCCTGAGCTGGGGGTTTGGTCCTTCCCATCAAAAGGGGAAAAATGTTGTTATATAGAAAAAAGGATAAAACCTCCCGAATAAAACTTTATGTCCCTTAAACCCCATTCCCTCTTAAAATTGAGAAAATAATTTCACAGTCCCCCAAAGGGCCCTTAAAGTGTGGAATCGAGGGAATAGGGGGCCCTTTTACCTCTACTTAGGCCAAGTCGTACCTCATTTCCGAAATCCCCCTCAATTTGGATAAAAGATTGTTGTATCCCCTTTACATTGAGGGGAGTCAGAAAACAAATTCCCTCAGAACCTTATCGTGTAGATACCCCACATTCTGGGTGGGACGGGTCTTACCCGGTACTTTTGGGCCTTCCCTTTAAGGGGGGGGGATATCCCTTGTGGTTTTTGGGGAAAAGCCCAGTAAAATGTTGCCCTTACGGGGGGAAACTTTTGGTAGAAGGAATTAAATTTCCCTTCTTATAATTAGATGATCACCCATCGCCCTTTTCCCCAACCCTTTCTCTTTAAAAATGTGTCCTTTAAGAGTTGTTTCGGGTTAGATCTTAAATTTTTAAAACCCTTTTTTAATTACCCTTTTTTAAATTCAGGATACCCTGGGACACTTTTTCCTTTAGTCCTCCACATTCAAGACAACAAAAATTCCCCCCTTATCTGCTGGTTTTATTATTATTTTGTTTTTCATCTCCAGATTCCTTTTAATGCCTGTATTAAACAGCCCCAAAAAAATTAGAAAAAAACCCCATCCCAAACCCCCAAATTTAAAAGGGGGGGGTTTCGGGATTTTTTTTTTTTACAAACCTCCAGAAATGAATCTATAGAGTTATAGGGCGGGGCGGGAGGGGGGAGCCTTGGGGGCTTCAAAAACTGTAAATCAGTAAAGGGGCCCCCTCCCCTTTTGCCCCTTTCATCCCGATGCAAGGGTTTCCCCCAGCGTTCTAAACACCTTCTAGATCCTCATCCTCAAAAAACCCCCAAATCCTTTTCATTCCCCCTTTTATTTTTTTTCCCACCAAAAAAAATTTTTTTCCCTTTAAGTTTCTTTATGAAGAGATTTATTTTCTTTTACCCAATCAAAAACTTCCCACATTGTACTGTAGGGACAAACCCAAAAAAACCCCCCATTCAAAAACTGCGATTTCAACCCTTTTTGTAAGGGGCTGAGTGAAGATTAATAACCCTCCCTTTCCTTCAAGTCTCAGTGGCCGTTGTAGCTCCAATTGCTCCCGATCTAAAAAAAAGGGGTGCAAAATTTTGAAAGAATAAAAAGGGGGCCCGAGGATCCTTGGGCCCCCCGACCTTTTTTCTGTTCCCCCCCCTTTCCCCGACCTCCTCGTTTCCCCCCATTGGGGTGGTCTCCTTTCAAAAAAACTTAAAGATCAGCCCCAGACGATAAAAAGTCCGTTCTCACCGTCTAAATCTTTTGGGGTGTGATTTTTGGGTTTTAAAAAAGAAAAGGCCTTTTTTTCCCTAAAGTCTCCCCGGTCCCCCCAGGAAAAGGGTTATGTTTTTTTTTTCCCTTTTTTTTAGGGTTTCGGTTTTCTTGTTATTTTATTTGTAAAAAACCAGCTCTTTAGCGTTAAAAACTGGGTTTTTGTTTTTAAAATTAAAGGGGCAAATCCAATCTGGGGTTTTAATTTCGATTAAGTTCTTCTAGTGTAAAAATTTCTTCCTCAAAAAAAACCCCCTTTTTAAAATAACGAATTAGAGGATCCCAACCCCTTCCCTTTTTTTAACTTGTTCCCAAAAATGTTTTCAGTTCTAAAACCCGGGAATTTAAGGGACTGGGGGAGACCCTCAGACCCCCTTGGAACTATCTTTGTTCAATATTTAATTTTCAAGAGACCTTTACCTCCCAAGAGGCCGGTGGGATTTGTCCTTGTTTAAAAACGCTGTAAATCACGAAGTGCCAAAAAATATTGTTTGGGGTATGCAAATTTGACTCAAGCTTCCCCCCAAGAAAAATTCCCTAACCTCAGCTTTTCCAACCATCAGACTCAAAAGGGAGGGGAAAAAGGGAAATTTCCCGCCATAACCCCACTGTCAAACAAAAATTGTACCAACAGGGAAAAAACAAATTCTTTATCCCAGGGAAACCACTAATGGAATTAAATAATAAAAAACCCAGAATAAGGAAAATGGGATCCCGGGGTCCGAAATCTGAACCCCGAATGTGGGGGATCTACATCGATAAAGGGTTTTTAGGGAAAATTTTTTACTGGGACTCCCCTCATAAAGTACCCGGGTCATTTAGATCTTTTAAACCAAAAATTTAGGGGATTTCGGTAGTTTTGGGGTACGTTCTTTGGCTAAAAATAGATGTAGGGCCCTCTATTTTATCGATTCCCCAACTCGAAGGGGGTTGGAGGCTGTGAAAATATTTTCGTTTTTGAGGTAATGTGTTTTTTGCGACATAATGAGGTTTTTTTAATTTTTTTTGGGGGTGTTATCCCCTTTTTTTAATTTTAACAAACAAATTTTTTCTTTTGATGGAAGGACCTTTCCCCCCCGCCCCAGGGGCACAGCAATGGGGAGCCCCTTTTGCTTTCCCCCATATTTCAAATGTTTTAAAGGGGTTGGTGGGAGAAAGGGGAAAATTTTCTTTCAGAGAAACCCATGAGTGCTTCATAATTTACATCCTCATCTGGTTGAGGGTTCCCCTAGATGATGTTTTCATCTTTTTGGAAAGGGGGAAGGAGGGGATTTTTATCCTTTCTGGAGGCACTCAATGTCCAAAGATTTGGGTTTTCACTTTACGCATGAAATAAAAAAAATTTGATTTTCCTTTTCTGGGTGTCTTTACTCTAAGGGCCCCTTTTGGGACTTTGGGACTAAATTTTTTTGGAAAAAAAACAGCATCCAAAAAGGCTTCTTGAGAGGGGGAAAACTTTTCACCCCAAAAACCCCTTTTGAGAGGGGGTCCCTAGGGGTCAGTTTTTATGTTTGAAAAAAAAATGGTTTTGAAAGCCCAAAACGTTTTTGAAAAAAATCAAGGGATCTACGGCACGCTTCTTGGGGGGAGGGGTTAAAATTTTAAAAGGGTCCTTAAAGAGGGGTTTAATTTTTGCCTTTCCCCAAAGAACGTAGGACTTACTTATTTCCCAAGGGGAAAGATGTAATAAAAAAAGACGAAAAAGGGTTTTAAGGGGGTTAAATTTTTACATTTGATTGCCCAAAACGCTTAGGGGTACGTGAAATTTTTTACGAAATATTGGGGTCTGCTTTTAAAAAAAGACAGAGAGGTGGGCCCCCATCCTAACCCCGGTTTATCCGTTGTTTTCTTAACGTTAAAGGGGGGAAAGGGGTTTTTAAAAATTGGGGTTTGTCCCAAAAATCATTTAATCGGGTTTTTCCGAAAAGATGAGGGGTTGGGGTGGAAAGAGACCCCCTAGGATGCTTTCATGTGGAATTGTAGCTTTTTCCAAAATTTTTTTGACAAACCAAGGAAAAATTTTAGGTTTTTAAGTACAAAAAAAGAAATTTTAAATCAAACAAAATTTTTTAAAGGGGTTTTTAATGGGAGCATCTTTTGTTTTTTTGCCCCTTGGGCCCCCAAATTATGTTGGGGGAAAAACCCCGAAGGGAAATAAGAAAAACCCTATTGGGGGGGGAACATTTGGGGTGACGTTAAAGGGGGAAAAAAAGATACCCCAGTTTTCTCGCCATATCAATGGGGAAAAAATCAGGGGCAGTGAGTTGTTTTTAAATTTTATTGGGGTTTGGGAAATTTTTTGTTCCTTCAAAATCGTGGAGCTGAAATGGGGAAAAATTTTAAATTTTTCCAAAAAGATGTCGATGGAAAATATGAGTTAGACTGTATTCGTTCGCTTGGACTCAATGAGGAAATTTAAATTTTTTTTATGTTTTTTTAGATGAGGGTCCTTCTTGTTTTTTTGGGTTCCCCTTTTCTACATCTCCCACTTGGGGGGGATCTTGGCTTTTGCTTGTTAACCCTTTTAGGATCTTGTTTGGAAATATAGAAAAGGTTTTTTTTTTTTCTTTCCCGTTTGCTTTTAAATTTAGAAAATTTTTAAATTTTTTGGTTTTTCACTTTGGTAAATAATATTATATTATACTCTGGGGTTTCGAAAAGACGGACTTGCTCATTATTTAAATAAGTTTTTCTATTGTACTAATTTTTTAAAAAACTATTTCCGCTGAAAAATCCAAAGTGTAAAGTGCATGCAGTTGAAAATATTATGGCATGTAATTTTTAGATTACAAGGGTTTTCTTTTCCTTAAAATTGTACTTAGAATGAATTACTAGACTGTCTTGGTCTTATATAATGACGGACACACAGCTTTTATAAAATGAGATCGGCGCAGGCGCAAAAAGGTGGGGGATAGTTCGTCTGATTACGCTTCCGCGGAGGGTTTAGATTTCTCGCGGGGGGGGGGGGGATGCGGAAAAAGCACCCCGTCGGACCCCAGGGTTGTGGGCGCGGGTTGTCAAACTTCTCCCCCGCTGCGCATGGCATTTAGAGGAGAAAAATTTTTGGGGCGATGTTCAGTCTTTTTTGGATTCCCGAAAAACATTGGGACTTAAGGCGCCCCAGGGTTTTTACAGGAAAAAAGCGGGAGTAAATTTCCCCATGGAAAGTCTGGGTTTGGCCCTCCCGTTTGAGGTTAGTGCTATTGGTGAACTTTTCGAGTAATTTGATTTGACTGAGAATGGGTAGTGGTGAGAGGCGGTTGTGGTTTCCACAGAGTGGATAGTTGCCTAGATACCAGAATTAGTGATTGGATGGTTGTTTCTATGGGTGGAAATGGCATTAAACCCATATATTTGGAATTTTTTTTACTAGGAAATTTAGGTCAGTGTTTGGGGGGTTTAAATTTTCTCTGGAAAGGGCAAACCCAGCCGTTGACCTCAAGGCCCCCTCCCCTTTACCCCCTGAAGAAACTCCCGGTAACACAGAGGGAAACCCCGGGCTGGGTATAGGGATGGGTTTAGGTAAAATAGTAAGTAAGGCCTTTTTATGTGGGAAAGTAGTTGGCTTTCTCAATGAAACATTGTAAAATAAAACACATGTTTGGCCCTTTGTAATTTGAGGTTTTGAAACTCCTTTTTACTGGGAATTTTAATTTTTCCCTTCCCTTTTTGCCTTTTTTGGAGAATTTTAATTTTAATAACTTTGGGGGGATTAATAGTCAGGAGTTTCAGCTTTGGGACCCCCCTTGTTGGGGCGATTATCCCCCCTTGGGGGCACTCTTTAAGGGTTTACAAATGGAATTTAGGGTGAGGGAAATTTTCCCATTTCATTGGGTTGGGGGGACTCTATGGGCCCCACAGTTTAGCTTTGGGTGAGAATTCTCCCATTCCTTTTTTTTGCTTTTATGTGTTAATTTTGGATTATTAGGTTTGTCTTTTTTCCTGTATTTTGATGTATAGTTTTAAGTGATTTTTTTAATAAATGTTTTTTTTTGATTTAGGAATATTTTCACTTATTGTAGGTTTAAATTTTTATTCCAAATTTTTGGGTTCTGGGATTAGAAATTTTTCTTTCCTGTGGTTTATTCTTACTTAATCAGACCCGATTTGATCTTCCAGCCCCGTTTCCCCAAACCAAAACCCCCACCCTGTGTTATTTGGGAAACCCAAACACTGAAACCCATGTTTGCTGGTCCTTTTAAGGCAGGGGAAAGCAATGAAAATTGAAATGTTTTTTTTGGGGGGGAAAAAATTCATTTTTAGGCAACTATTTAAATTTGCAATTAATTGCTGTTTTGCTGATCACTTTTATAACTTCTGGGGGTTTTATGCAAAAATTTCCAATTTTAAAACCTGAAAGCAGTGCCCTTTTTAAAAAAATTTAAAATTTGTTAATTTTTCAAACTTTTGGCCCTGAATGTTGACCGGGTTTTAAAACATGTCCCATTAGGGGTTGTACCCTTTTTTTTTTCTTTAATTTTGGGGATCATTATACGGCCCCGAAATGTTTAAACTAAAAAGATTGGGGCTTCAAAAGAATGTGGGCCCTTACCAAGTTTTTGTAAAAGTTTTAGTTTTTTATTTGATTTATTAAAATAACCCAAAAAGGGGGTGTTTTTAAAAAAAAAAAAATTTAAATTTTTTTATTTTTAACAATCTTTTTTACTTGCAGTCCCTTCTCAGTTTTTGGGAAAAATAAGGGGGCACAATTGCTGTAGACTGTCCTGCAATTTAAAAAATATTAAAGCCCCCGTGTCTAATACTGCTCTTTTTTTGCATCCCCGTCTATGGCAGCTATATTTAAAGAGGAGTTTGTAAGATGACGCACGAAAGGGGGTTTATTAGGCCCCTGGCCGCCCTGACAACCAACCGGCCCTGATCCTAAGGCACCCCTTCAAAGGCCCATTTTTCCGCGGATTGGGGCCCCTACTCCGCGCCGGATTTGCCCCTTCAGTACGGCTCCAAAACCCTCGGAGTCATTTCGGTAATCCAATGTCTTTATAGAGAACAGTGGATTCCGTCGCTCCTCCCAGCGGGGAGAAAGTGACCTGCACATTATCCAGGCGCAATACGCGCCGTGGATAATGCAAGTCTATGGGGCCGGGGAGCGGCGCCCCCGCCGTGCTCTGGCCCCGCCCCCGCCCCGCCCCTTATTCACGGCGGTTTTGTGAGCCGGATTGCGCTCACAAATCCGTTGGGAATAAGCCGTGTGAACACGGCCTTAATCCTTCAGATGTTGCAGCTGCGTTTGCTTTTAAGGGTATGTTCACACTGCGTTTTTCAGACTATTTTTTAGTGCGTTTTACTCACTGGAAAACCACCCAAAATCAGCCTCAGACAAGTTTCAAATCATTCCCCATTGAATATGATGTAAAATACACCTTGTTATTCACACAAAGCATATTTAACAAGCGTAATTGTGAGCCGTTTTTTGGATGCAACTACAGCTGTAAAAATAAGCGATGGCAATTATTTTTTTTTCGTATTTCAAAACCGCTTTATTAATACAACATGTGTAGAATGTACAGCAGTAATATAGAGCAAAAATTGGTAATATCCCAAAAGGGAACATAAGGCAATCAGTAACAGAAAAAAAAAGACAAGATCAATATAGGAAGGTCAATCAAAATTATGCAGTAGACATGATCCATTGCTTATCCACAATATGGACATAAGCATCTTCCAGAAACTTATGGAAAGGAAAACACCATATTGATCATATAAGGAAAAATCTACTGTTGACATACATATTTAGGTATACAGCGCTTGGAAAAAAATGTTAATCAAAACCAAGAACCAACTGGGCAAGACTATCGAGCATGCCGCGACGTCAATTCTTGACGCCTTTTTCGCTTTTAAAATTCCCATAGCTAACAATAGGATTTTTCAAAAAACGCTTCAAAATACCCCTCTAATCAGGTTTTTTTTTTAAAGCTGGAAGTTGGAAGCTGATTTTGAAGCGTAAATTTACACTTCATAAAATGCCATGTGAACATACCCTAAAGGGTGAAAAGGACAGAATCATAGCACTCTCTGGAACAACCATTAGGGTATGTTCACATGACGTATTCTCATAGTTGCCAACTTTTGAAAATGGAAAAGCAGGAGATTAAAGAGGGCGGCGCGCGTAGCAAAAATTTGCATGGACACGCCCATCTTTTTGTGTGCCACGCCCCTTCAAAAAGCCACACCCACTCCGCCTAACTACATAATGGCTTTGGAAGAAAGCCAGGTAGATGCCCTTATAGCCAGGTAGTAGCCCCCCATAACCAGGTAGTGCCCCTTACAGGCAGGTAGATGCCCCCTTGTAGCAAGGTAGATGCCCCCTCTGTAGCTAGGTAGATGCCCCCTTTGTTAGCCAGGTAGTTGCCCCCTTTGTAGCCAGGTAGTGCCCCCTTTAATAGTCAGGTAGTTGCCCCCTTTAGTAGTCAGGTAGTTGCCCTCTTTAGTAGTCAGGTAGGTAGTGCCCCCTTTAGTAGCCAGCCAGGTATGTAGTGCCCCCTTTAGTAGTCAGCCAGGTAGGTAGTGCCCCCTTTAGTAGCCAGCCAGGTAGTTGCCCCCTTTAGTAGCTAGCCAGGTAGTTGCCCCCATTGTAGCCAGCCAGGTATTGCCCCCATTGTAGCCAGCCAGGTATTGCCCCCCTTGTAGCCTGCCAGTTAGTTGCCCCCAGTGTAGCCCGCCAGTTAGTTGCCCACATGTTTGCAAGCCAGTTATTGCCCCCATTGTAGCCAGCCAGGTAGCTGCCCCCATTGTAGCCAGCCAGGTAGACCCCCCTCACCCTCCATTGTAGCCAGGCAGAGCCCCCCATGTAGTTAATAAAAATAAAATAATAAATTCCACTTACCTGACCAGGCTCCTGCCCGATCTCCTCAGCGATGCAGGGGGAATGAGAGCAGCCGCGCGTCATTTCCCCTGCGCCACTGATCTGTGTGTACCGCGCGCACAGACGCCGGACATACAGGGGGAGGAGGGAGGAGGGAGCGCTCCCTCCTGCCTCCACCCCGCACAGTGAGACCGTGGGCGGGTGAGCAGACCCTGCGCCCGCTTCACCCGCCCGTGGAAACGGACCGGCGGCGCCGGAGTAGCGCACCAGCGCTACTCGGCGCCGCGGCTATTTAAAGGACCCCTGCCGCGGGAGAAATGCCAACTCCCCCGGGAGGGGGGGGGGACCCCAAATAGCGGGACCCCCCCGCCAAAAACGGGAGAGTTGGCATGTAAGCGTATTCTACGTCCGTACTTCAGCGTGTAATTGCACCTCAATACCCCCAAAGTATGGGCCGACATTACGGTAAATGATAGATCTTATTGAGAGCTATGAATACCTGCTGTTTCTCCCAGTGCAAAATACGCGACCGTGGAAAGAACTAATGTCAGTTCTTCCCGGTGATTATGCGCTGGGGATGGTGAATGTCAGTGAGAGCTTCAGAAGGACAGGCTGGCCAGCACGTCCTTCTGAAGCTGCAGGTGTATAGCGGTGCGTACAGTCTAAAAATAACCATTCTTGCTCCAGTGCTACCGCAATGGAAATGAATTATTACATAGCACCTGCTAAATTGAAGGGACTGTCCATGTAAGGCGAGGTTCTCCTCTGCATCGGAGACTCCAATAAGGCTATGCTCACACGGCTTATTCATGGCGTACTTGTGGGACAGGGGGCTCGGCAGCGGGGGCGGGCTGAGGGGGGGGGGTGTGCTGGCAGCTCGCCGGCCCATAGACATTCATTATCCAAGGCGCGTATACCGCCGTGAATAATTGACATGTCACTTTCTCTCCACTCGCCGTATTTCGGCGGGCGGGGAGAGGAGATGGAATCCATAGTTCTCTATGAGAACTGTGGATTACCGTAATGACTGGGACGGATTCAGCCCGTAATTCGTGCAGTACGGTGCAAAGTACACGCTGAAATCCGTCCCAAAATAAACCGCGTGAACATAGCATAAATACTACATCTTATTGCAATCTCTGCTGCAGCTGTTTGTGACTAGTTGAAGGCCTCACCAACCTAAACGTAGAGGACTACAACTAGTGGAGCCTGCATTACATGAAAAGTAATTTCTGATAGATAAAAATCTGTTCCATCTCTGTCAGAAATGTGTTTGGAGCCATTCACACAGAGTTTTTTCTATTTAACACTAGTATGGGTTTTGGAGTAGAAATGTAGACCATGCTAAATGTACACAAACGCCTGCATTCCTATGTATACATCACTGTTATTTAAACCGCAAAAGCGACTTTGCCTACGATTAAAGCCATTTATGCACCTTCAAAAAGGGCCACATGTATGAAAACTATCTAGGTCTAAAATTCACATTGTTGCTGTCACGGATCATGCCGCGGCCCATGTCCGTGCCCTTGTGTCTGGGTCCGCTGTGGCTCCCTGTGTGGGGCTTACAGCGGCAGTGTCAGTTTGCTCTACACCTGCTTCTGCTCAGCATTACTCACCTGGTCCTGGTTCCATGTGTGTCCGTCCTCTGTGGCTTCCCCAGCGTGTGTGCGCACCCCATAGGGCGCGCGCGCCAGCCTGCGGTCATTTATGCACATAGTGCTCCTGCTTCCTGCCTGTGGCCCTTTCCTTCATAAGGAACTTCCTCCCTGGACTCTGGGTCAGTTCGTTGGTGTGCTTCCATAGAGCTAGACCTCTGCTGCTAAGCTGCTGCCTTGTTAACCCCCTGGTTTCCAGAGTGTCTGCTAAGCTTCTGTCTAAATGTCTGCATTACTCTGCGCTGTCCAGCGCACCTTATACCTGCTGTACTCCTGTCACTGCACCAGTCAGCTATTCCTGCTGTGTATCTGTTATCACCCTGGGACTGTGCTTCCATTAAACAGCTACTGCATCCGTTTATCCGTCACCTGTGTCCTGCACTTCGGCTACCCGCCACGAGTACTGCCATCTGTGCCCGCGGTGGTCCCTGAGGATCCCCTGTACCAGGGCGTTACTGGCTTTGCGGCCAGTAAACGTGACAGTTGCCTATAGCAACCAATCAGAGCGCCACTCTCATTTTTCCAGAGCACTATATGAAATGAACGGGGCGCTCTTATTGGTTGCTATGGGCAACAAAATGAATTTTAGACCTAGACAACTTTCATACATGTGGCCCAAAATGTTTAAACATTTCTACACTTTGTCAATAAAATCACATGATGTAAATAAATCCAAAAATGTATAAAAGTAAATGATCGACATATGCAAACATATACATTTACATACATCAGTCTTAGACTTCAACGTTAAAAATAGACGTATGCAAATGTACACCACACTTTTCAGTATGTCACAATAAACAGAATGCAAACGTATATGTGTTAGGCTCATTTCATATACTTGTAATGATATGTTATGCGCCTCCATGCGCAAAATGCCTCAATAGGCATATTACATACGCTTCCAATGACATAATATGTGCCGCGATTTGCGCTAGCACATAGCATTTCATTGGTAGAGTATGTATTGTGTCTATCAAGGCGTTTTGCGCATGGAGGTGCATAACATATCATTACAAGTATTTGAAATGCGCCTAACATATACACACTTGTAGGCGCATTACATACATTTCCAATGATACGCTATGTGCCACGATTTGTGCAATGCGCCTTTTTAGGCGCATTATGTTTACTATGCAAGGTATACCTGACGCCAGATTTTTGAGAGGATTGTACTTTCATGAGCCCTTAACATTGATTTAATGCACCTAAAAACTATTAAAATAGCATGTCGAACGCAATGTCGAACGCGGACATTTACTCAAACGACAATAAAATGTTCGGTTCGGCTCGAGTTCTACAAATTTGTGAAGTTTGACTTGAACTTAACGTTTCTCGAACGATTCAATCAACACTAGCTATAGGGCTCACAAACGTATTATATTAAACCTTGTAATTCATATTTTAATGAGTCTATACAATATATGGGTTTTTCTATTTTACTTAAATTATTGATATCAATTATCAGTGATATTTCAGTGATATTTAATTTTTTTTGAGATGCACTAGTAGAGTCAGATACCTGCTTGGCGTCTGCCAGAAGACATGGGATACAAACATGCCAAATAAAGGGTTAAAAGGGCTTTTTACTTTAGACAATCCACACTTGTTAGAGGGTCCTTTTGACATTAGGGTGCTTTCACACGGTGTGTCTTTGGTGCATTTTTGATGCGTTTTTTTTTTTTTTTTGCTAAAATGCACCGTGTGAAAGCACCAATAAAGGGAATGTGTCATCAAAAAATGACTTGATTGTTTAACTCACATTTTTTATGTTAAACACATTTTTTAGGAATTTTTGGTTATGTTTTTTTTAATTTTCCAGATCACTTTCAATATTTTTTTTAATAATTCCTAAGTCCTGCAGTTTTCACTTTGGCCACTAAGCCTACTAATCATCTGACACTTCCTGTTCTGTTTAGAGAGCTTTTCAGTGTGTGCTCATTCAGTAAAAGCAAGCTGAAAGAAGACACTATTCTGTACAGATAACACAGAATCCACCAGTCACAAGAGGAGATGGTCACAGCCTGGCCAACTAGCGGTTATTGACAAGGGGTTTAATTTTGTCCCAAATCATAATATTGGACTTTTTGATTTCAATGTGGACTTTTTTAAGTTTTGTCGGAACATTCGTTTAAAGATGTTTTTCCTGAGGAACAAGGGTGTAGAACAGACCTCAATAATAAAAAGATTTCTAGAAAATTAAAAAAGCATAGCCAATTTGATCCAGTAGTTTATAACCCATCTTTAGAAGTGTTTCAACAGCTGGTTATTAAGGAGGTTACCCATCGATGGCAGAATGACCATCGAAAGAGAGGAATAAACAATTTAACTGGACAAGAGAGGATAACGTTAAAACAGTTAAAAGATTACCATTCCCTAGTCATCAAAAAGCAGATAAAGGGGGCGCCTCTGTGATTATGGATTCGTCATCCTATGTCCAGGAGGCGCAATCCCAATTACAGGACGCCCACGTGTATAAAGAATTGGATACAGATCCCATGCGAGAAATAGCAGCACTCATCCATGATATCTTACGAGAGGCAGCTGATAGGGAAATTATCACTGAACAATCTATGAAAATGTTAATAAAATACAATCCACGTACACCAATACTCTATATGGTCCCAAAGGTCCATAAGTCTTTGGAAAACCTCCCGGGACGACCTATCGTCTCTGGGGTTGATTCGTTGTTGGAGCCTTTATCGGCTTACTTGGATATGTATCTACAACCGGTTATAAAAAGAGAGAAATACATTCTTCAAGACACCAGCCAGTTTTTGAGAGTCATAGAGAGTATTGATTGTTCACAGGCAAATTGGATTTGCACTCTTGATATTAAGTCTTTGTTCACTAATATCCCTATGGAAGATGGGGTTACTGCTGTTAGAGAGGTTTAGAGTCAGGATCCAAATTTATCTAATTCTCAGATAGCATTCTTGTTACAATTGATGGACATTGTCCTAACTAAAAACTATTATCGCTATGGGTACAAGGAGTACCTGCAGCTACAGGGGACCTCGATGGGGTCTCCTGTGGCTCCGAGTTATGCAAATCTGTATATGCGATATTTTTAGACAAAATATGTGTTTCCATCAGAATTTAAAGAGTATACCATGTGCTGGTTAAGGTATATCGACGACGTCTTCATGCTTTGGTCGGGACCGAGGCACGGCTGAATGACTTCGTTGCTTACCTAAACAGCATTCAACCTCTAATTCAATTCACACTGACTAAAAACCAAACAGAACAGCTATCCCATATTTGGATGTATGGGTGGAAAAAAATGGGAAATTATTACATACTTCCTTGTACTCCAAGGCTTCTGATCGTAATAATACGCTTATGCGTACTAGTCAACATTCTCCCCAGACATTTAAGGGAATAGTGAAAGCTCAATTAGTTAGGGCACGCCATATATGCTCAGACGAGGTAAGCTATCAGACTAGTATGGAAAATATCATTGGTAAGTTTATTGACGATGAAGGAGAATTAAGACGGATCGCAATGGAGGTTTCTGCTATCTCTAGAGAGAGTTTACTGGCAGGTAGTGATAAAAAAGAAAAAACATCACCAGTTTACGTACACCTCCATGTTTGATAATCATGCAGGGATGATTAGACAGATAATTTTGAAACACTGGAAGATCCTACGTTCAGATGAGAAATACGGTCATTTGTTTAGAGACCCGCCCTGATGGGTGTATCAAAAAGGTAGAACTATAGGCCAACAGTTGGTGTCCTCATATCTAAAAGAACATAACAGACAAGATAAAATTCAGACTTTTTTAGAAGTATGAGGTCTGACACTTTTGCTTGTCTCAAGTGTCAGAATTGCTCTTCTATTATTAAAGGCGATTCAATCTGCCATCCAACCAAGGGACACGCTATAAAAATCAAAGGGTTCCATACATGTGAAAGCAGTGGGGTAGTGTATATGCTTAAATGTCCATGTTGGCAGGTATATGTCGGGCAAACAACGAGACCGGTTAAGGTGAGGTTAAATGAACACCGCTCTGCCATTCCTACATTTAAAAAGCAGATCATGCAAAGTAGTGAAAATATTTCTATTACAGACGAGAGTAAGAAGTCGTTTGGTGAGATGTCAGTGACACGACATTTTGCCACTGCAAAACATGGAGTATCGGAATTATGATGGTGCGTGCTGGAAAAAGTTATACGTTGGGATCAAATTCAAATGCCCATAAAGTTGTTAAAACGAGAAGCGTATTGGATTATCTCATTAGAGTCACTTACTCCAAAAGGGCTAAATGAAAATCTTAATTTAAGGGTGTTTCTCTAAATTATGTTAAACCTCTATATACTCTAGATATCGTTAAGTTTCTCTGCTTTGTAAGTTACGTTTGTCAAAGTTTTTAAATTGTATATAAGAGAGGCCAATACCTGTGATTGACGTGCTTGAGGAAGGGGAGGAGCTATCCCCGAAACGTCCACGAGTTACTCAGTCTTGCTCGATTGTTGGAGTCTCCTCGCTCTCCTGCCTTGGGAGCGGCGCCATGAATGGACAGCGAACGGCAGGCTAAGCCACAACAAAAACGCTGAGTATTTGCTTTTCATATGTTTACATGAAGAACACACTGTGAATGACGGGTCAATGTCTGTTTTAATGGAGAAGTTATTAAAGTTTCTACGTTTTTACCACATCGGTTCTATGCATATATTTGGCTGAAATGTTTTGTGGTAGTGGAGATCCCTTGAATTGGAACCGAGTTAGCTTTACTCAGCAACACTGTATAAAGAAAGGCTATTGAATATATATGGTCACAGCTCCCCCTCTCTCCTCCCTGCACAGTGAAAAATCTCCTATACAAGTCTATGGGACAGAATCTGTCTTAAGAATCCTATGTGCATGAAACTGCTGTAAAGTATCTCTCTGACTGCTGCTAAAGCAGTGCAAGTAAGAATGTCTTCCCCACAATCATATATAGACGGCCGAATTGAGAAATCTACAATCAGGAAATAAAAACGACTCAGAGGAAAAGAATATGGATCAGGGGCTTGATTTAATAAGTAAAAAAAAAAAAATTGGCGACAGATTCCCTTTAAGCTAATCACAGTGTTCCCAGGCAGGGAGCCCAGTAATAAGCTCCTGGCAGGCAGCAGCTGTTTAATTTCCCTGCAGCGCCACCGCAGGGGAAATGCAGCATTACAGAGTGCTCATTCACATCAATGGGCTGCCAATACAATGTAGGATCAGACCTCCACAGCGAGAGGCAATCTTTGTAAAGGCTCTTCAATCTGGCC
Source organism: Phyllomedusa bahiana (assembly GCA_025379985.1). Taxonomy (NCBI): domain Eukaryota; kingdom Metazoa; phylum Chordata; class Amphibia; order Anura; family Hylidae; genus Phyllomedusa; species Phyllomedusa bahiana. Next base: position 65,247 of record JAODAL010001177.1, on the reverse strand, counting down.
AAGAAATGAGGATTTTGTACAGGTGATCCTCCTCTATCAACTTAGAATTCCCTAATGGAAGATGTTTGTTTTTTTAAATTGGACAACCCTTCTGGGCACTTTGACTATGAAAGTATTAATACGGCACATTTTTAGCAACTTTAATTCTTTGCCACTAGAACTGTATTTTCGATCATATTTAAAAAAAAGTCTTAATTTCTTTCAAACAGAAAAACAGAGACTCCATGTGCAGCCTGATTTACGGTGCATTCTGCAGGGATTTCGCAATTATGTTCAGTGAACACATTGTGGTGAAGTGAGAACCGGTGTCCTTCTTATGACCTTAAAAAGGGAAATAGGTTGTTAGAGCCCTGCTTATATTCTATTTGCCAGCTGCTAAAAACAATATTTGTCCACCACTGACCACAAGAAAGTCACTGACCATGCTGTACATATACTGGAAATGCACATTTGTGGGATATGTTCCTTGCCAGTTGTGCGTTAGGTCATGCTCAAGCTTACTTCGATCCATAGTTGGTGGAACACCACAGCCCTGTAATCAGCTGATCGGAGGAGTACCAAGAGTCAAATCTCCACCATTCTTAAACAGATGGTGTAGTCTAAGGGCAGACCCTGTGTTGTGGTCCCAGAGAACAGATTAACCAGTCTGGTATGCCAGTCATTGATCATAAAAACTAAAACCAATACTTGAGGCTTGAGTAGGTTCTGGGGTCAACATTTTGAGCAGAAGTAATAAAGACTAGTTGGGACCCATTACAGTTGGACAAGGAAAATGAAATGGGAATCTTGATTCAAGAGGTTACTAGGAACTATATACAAGTTCACTAACTGGTGGGGTAACTGTAGTTGAAAGGGCCCCATGGCCAAGCCAAGGCTTCCCCGACCTCAGACATTTTTGGTTTTGTTTTTTCCTCCCCATCTTCCTAGAGCAATAACGTTTTTTTTATTTTTCCATCTACAGTATCTCACAAAACGAGTACACCCCTCACATTTTTGTAAATATTGTATTATATCTTTTCATGGGACAACACTGAAGATATGACACTTTTATATGATGTAAAGCAGTCAGTGTACAGCTTGTATAACAATGTAAATATGCTGTGCTCTCAAAATAACTTAACACACAGCTATCAATGTCTAAACCATTGGCAAAAAAGTGAGTACACCCCTAAGTGAAAATGGATAAATTGTGCCCAAAGTGTAAATATTTTGTGTGGCCGCCATTATTTTCTAGCAGTGTCTTAACTCTCGTGGGCATGGAGGTCACTAGAGTTTCACAGGTTGCAGCTACTGGAATCATCTTCTACTCCTCCATGATGACATCACAGAGATGGTGGTTGTTAGAGACCTTGCGCTCTTCCACCTTCCGTTTGAGGATGCCCCACAGATGCTCAATAGTGTTTAGGTCAGGAGACATGTTTGGCCAGTCCAGTACTTTTACCCTCATTCTCTTTAGCAAGGCAGTGGTCGTCTTGGAGGTGTGCTTGGGGTCATTATCATGGTAGAATACTGCCCTGTGGCCCAGTTTATGAAGGGAGGGGATCCTGTTCTGCTTCAGTATGCCACAGTACATGTTGGCATACATGGTTCAATCAATGAACTGTAGCTCCTCTTAGCTGGTAGCACTCAAACATCCCCAAACCATAACTCACCTGACTATAGGCAAGACACACTTGTCTTTGTACTCCTCACCTGGTTGCCGCCCCACATGCTTGACACCATCTGAACCACGTAAGTTTATCTTGGTCTCATCAGAATACAGGACATGGTTCCAGTAATCCAGGTCCTTAGCCTGCTTATCTTCAGCAAACTATTTGATGCAGTGTGCGGCGTATGGTGATAGCACTGACAGGCTGACTACTCACCTCTTCAACCTCTGCAGCAATGCTGGCAGCACTCATATGTCTATTTTTATAATACAATATCGGAATATAATGCTGAGCACGTGCACTCAACTTACTTGATCGACCATGGCGAGGCCTGTTCTGAGTGGAACCTGTCTTGTTAAACCGCTGTATGGTCTTGGCCACCGTGCTGCAGCTCAGTTTCAGGGTGTTATAGCCTAGGCCATCTTTATGTAGAGCAAAAAAAATGTTTTTCAGATCCTCATTCAGTTCTTTACCATGAGGTGTCGTGTTGAACTCCCAGTGACCAGTAACAGAGAGTGTGAGAGCAATAACACAAAATTTAACACACCTGCTTCTCATTTACTCCTGAGACCTTGTAACACTAAGGCCCGGTTCACACGGCTTATGGCCGACATAATTGCGGGGACGGATTTTCGCCCAGCAATTACGCCGGCTGCCGTGCAGCGGGGGCGGGACGGGGGTCGGCAGCTCGCCGGCCCCATTGACATGCATTATCCACGGCGCGTATCCCGCCGGGATAATGTGCATGTCACTTTCTCCCCGCTCCGCATATTTGCCGAGCAGGGAGGAGAGACGGAAGCCATAGTTCTCTATGAGAACTGTGGATTACCATCCGTATTGCAGCGCAGTTCAGTGTACAATAAGGCTGGAATCCCTGCCCGAAATAACCCGTGTGAACGGCCCCTAACAAGTCACACGACACTGGGGATGGAAAATTATGAATTGGGCACAATTTGTCCATTTTCACTTGCTAGCAGTTTAGACATTGATGGCTGTGTGTTGAGCTATTTAGAAGGCACTGCAAATTTACACTGACTGTACACTGACTACTTTATATTGTATCAAAGTGTCATATCTTCAGTGTTGGCAAATGAAAATAAATAATACAATATTTACAAAAATGTGAGGGGTGTGTTCACTTTTGTAAGATATATCACATTACATGAGGGCTTGTTTTTTTCGGGACAAGATGTAACTTTTAATGGTGCCATTGAACATAACATATAATGTTCTGGGAAACCCCCCCCAAAATTCTATGTTTTTATGGAGTCTACTTTTTGGTATAAATAAGTGTTATCTACATTCTGCAGGTTTATATGATTCCAGTGATACCAAATTTGTAAAAGTTTCGTTATGTTTTAGTACTCTTAAAAACCATTCTGTTTTTAAATTTTTTCTGAAATGCTATTTTCTGTCACCACTAATTTTTGTTTTCCCACCTATGGACCTGAATGAGGGCTCATTTTTGCAAGCTGAAGTGTAGTTTTTATTGTTAACATTTTGGGATACATGCGTCTCTATGATAATTTTTTATTCCAATTGTTTGGAAATATGAAATGACTCAATTTTTTTTTTTTACTTTCATACTTAGTCCTGCTAGAATACTTGACCACTAGAGGGCATAATCGCTTGTCCTATATACAGTATGGCAGCGCTATTGTACTGCTGTAGCAGAGGGTAGGTGGTTTAATGACAGGTTACAACATTATGATACCAGTGAAGGCTTAGATATTTCAGCATAGTCACTATATATATTGTGACAACCTACTCACATTTCGGCCACCATCTTGGATCAGCCTGGGGGTTTACAGCACAGCATCAAAACAAATCAAAATAAACCTCGGCCGTCTGGCCACTAACTAAACATATATACCGTCCCTGTCTGTCCGTGGCCATGGCCTAACGCCAAGTACCACACTACACATTTTCCCAGCTTCCTGCCAGGTTCAGGCTTCTCCTAAGCCTCTGGACCAGAGCCTCTTCCAGCTCCACTGCCACTCCAAACTGCAGGTAGCAGACCACGCCCCCTGATCACCTGGAGAGACAGGCTTTTTATAGGCCTGGTAAATTCTGGAACCGAACATGGCCTGGAACGTGGGGACGGCCTCCCACCCAACACTGTGACTGTCCCGGGAAAGGCAACCCATCACAAGCCGCATAGCAGCCATACTAGTTACCAATGTCAGTAACCTACAGTTACTGACTCTAAACGGTTGCCTTCCCCCAACGAAACCAGGATTTCAGTGGCACGTCGGCAGCAGATCTCCTGCTGTACGCCACCTAGTGGCAGAACCCTGCGACCGTCTGAGGTCGTTCTGCCACAATATATGTACAATATATATGTCATAGGGCTCACAAATGTATCATATTAAACCTTGTGATTCATACTGTAATGAGTCTATACAATATATGGGTTTCTCTATTTGACTTAAATTATTGATACCAATTCTCCCACTTAAAGAGATGAGAGAGGCCTGTAATTGACCTCATAGGTCGACCTCAACTATGAGAGACAAAATGAGAAAACAAATCCCGAAAATCACATTGTCTGATTTGGAAAGAATTGTTTTGCAAATTATGGTGGAAAATAAGTATTTTGTCACCTCCAAACAAGAAAGATTTCTGGCTTGGGAGAGTCGCACTGCATCATGCTTTGGGACCAGGATGACTGATTGGTGTACATGAAAGAATGAATGGGACCATGCATCGTGATTTTGAGTGCAAACCTCCTTCCATCAGCAAGGGCACTGAAAATGAAACATGGCTGGGTCTTTTAGCATGACAATGATCCCAAGCACACCACCAGGGCAACGAAGGAGTGGCTTCGTAAAAAGCATTTAAAGGTCCTGAAGTGGCCTAGCCAGTCTCCAGATCTCAACCCCATAGAAAACCTTTGTAGGGAGTTGAAAGTCTATGTTGCCCAGCGACAGCCCCAAAACATCACTGCTCTAGAGGAGATCTGCATGGAGGAATGGGGCAACATACCAGCAAGAGTGTGTGCCAACCTTGTGAAGACTTACAGAAAACGTTTGACCTCTGTCATTGCCAACAAAGGATATATAACAAAGTATTGAGACAAACTTTTGTTATTGACCAAATACTTATTTTCCACCATAATTTGCAAATAAATTCTTTCCAAATCAGACAATGTGATTTTCGGGATTTGTTTTCTCATTTTGTCTCTCATAGTTGAGGTCGACCTATGATGTCAATTACAGGTCTCTCATCTTTTTAAGTGGGAGAACTTGCACAATTGGTGGCTGACTAAATACTTTTTTCCCCACTGTATGTATATATATCTATGGCACTGCATACATCTCCTGGTCTCACTACTGTTGCTCCATCACAGGTAACAGTAGTGTATGGAGGAGCAGAACTTCTCCAGTATTACAACCTCCAGCAGGGTCTTATCATGATACCACCACACAGGACATGTGACCCAGGGAACCAGGTAACAGTAGTGGATGGAGGAGCAGAACTTCTCCAGTATTACCACCTCCAGCAGTGTCTTATGTGACCACCACACAGGTCATGTGACCCTGGTATCCAGGTAACAGTAGTGTATGGGGGAGCAGAACTTCTCCAGTATTACCACCTCCAGCAGTGTCTTATCATGTGACCACCACACAGGTCATGTGACCCCTGGTATCCAGGTAACAGTAGTGTATGGAGGAGCAGAACTTCTCCAGTATTACCACCTCCAGCAGTGTCTTATGTGACCACCACACAGGTCATGTGACCCTGGTATCCAGGTAACAGTAGTGTATGGAGGAGCAGAACTTCTCCAGTATTACCACCTCCAGCAGTGTCTTATCATGTGACCACCACACAGGTCATGTGACCCCTGGTATCCAGGTAACAGTAGTGTATGGAGGAGCAGAACTTCTCCAGTATTACTACCTCCAGCAGCGTCTTAACATGTGACCACCACACAGGTCATGTGACCCTGGTATCCAGGTAACAGTAGTGTATGGAGGAGCAGAACTTTCCAGTATTACTACCTCCAGCAGTGTCTCATCATGTCCATCAGTGTCTGTGGAGAAGACGCTGCACATTCTTCTTGTTGCAGCAGACAGCAGTTACACAAGTAACTACACACAGTGAGGAAGTTAATGGAATAACCATATTATTGATAATTATTCCACCATTTTTCCTATTCACTTCCCCCACACATGTCATATGACCCTCTATGAGAAAATTGTGTGATTTCCTATGATATACACAATAAATAAAAACAGTATATATGGGCAACCCCTTTAAGATAGAATAAAGGAGGATGGAAGTCAATAAATGATATTATTATCAAAAATGGGATATCTTAACTTTCAGTCCTTTCAGCTGTGAACCCGCCATCAATGCTTAGATGAAGCAATGACTAAACGTGTGTTCTGTGGGTTCTGATGCTTTAATATTGTATTTAACCAAGGTCTGAGCTTTGTAATGGGAATATTCATCTGACACCTGCGTTTTAGTGTTCTCATGGTAATAGAGCTTGTGTGTAAAGACAGGTCAGACTTACATAATATCCTATCCAGCTTACATTTGCATATTTCCTAACAGGGGTGTGAAATACTTCTCTTTAAGTCATCGGTAACATGTGCACTATAAAGATGTTCTATAATTTGCCAGGATTTAGAAGACCTCGAAAATGTAGCCTGCTGTGGGGTCCCTGTGACAGATTTGTGGGGCCTTCATGTAGTTCTGAGCTGCTAAATGAAACTTTTTTTCAATGGATGAAAACAATCCTGACCCAAGGTGGCTATAAACTTGCCAACTACAGCATGAATAACAGGGTTTCACCAGGAATGAGTCAGCAACCGATAAACCAACAGCAGCTCCACACACAAAACACGTATTCACACTGTAAATTCATTATTCTACAATATCAAGATGGCTCCTTGTTGGATTAAAATATCTCCATGTGCTATCATGGCAGTAAGCATTACACAGGAACAATGAATATGTGCAGTCCCTACTGTATATTTAATGTACAAAGCGTCTAGACAAAATAAAGCAGCACAAGGTGATAGACCGGGAGTATATTCTGTTATATGGGTCGTAAGGAGGCTCTAGGAGTCATCGTGGACTACAGTACGTGTCACCCAGAGGTCTAAGCTCGGTGAAGTAAGAGCCAGCAGTTTTATGACGGTAGCCCAAGGTTGACCTCACCTTGGTAGTTTAGCATGGCTGTTGGTATCAGTCCAGGCCGGTTCTTTACTGGAGCAGTCTAAGTGCTGGTAGGACAACTGGTCCTGTGTATCCAGGCCAGGCCTAATTTAAGCCTGCTCAGTGAGATGGAGGAGGGAGAGTTTGTGTTTGGCTGCCAAGAGTGAGTTGGAGCAACAAACAGATCTAGAAAGAGAGGCGCTGTCTTCCCGGGCTGGAGAGAGACAATATACTGGACTTTGTGAGTACTGTGGCTGTACTGCGTGGTAGGCAAGGATCACTGATGGCATTTTGTAATGCGACTGATTTCGGGGGGCATGCGGGAGGCGTTGCGCACTAGAACCATATGAAGCTACACATTTATAGCTTCAGTACAGCAAATCCAGGCACATTACTGCTGGAACAGGTAAACCACTTTCAAAATGATTTACCTGAGCCAGAATTGTTGTCATAGTGCTAGAATGCGCCTGATTTATGACCCGCTGTAGAGCAGCTTCATAAATCAGGCAGATTGTATACTAATATTATGTGCATGAAAATTGGTGTTTAAACGCCAAAATTCATGCATGTCGCCCATAGTGCCTGAAACGTGTAAGCAGTATCGTCTGTCCTCTGCTAGATTTTTACCTAAGAAATAAATAACATTTTATGAGAATGCTGAAATAATGCAATTTATTTTTTTAGAATACCTTTGGAGCCTCCTATTATCCGTGTACCTCACTACTGGGTGAGCCGGTTGTTTTTACCTTCTGTACCGAGGATGGTAGGTCCATGTATCTGTCTATCCGTCTGTCTGTCTATGTATCTAAAGAAGGCAAACAGGCAGCACAAAAATAGGGGTACCAGCGAAGTAATGACCTAGGGCAAAAGTCCCTTAATAATTAAAATTAAGAAAAAAATTTGCAGCACTCACTGACGAAAAAATTGTTTTGTTTCAAGGTTACCAAAGCTTTTTTCAAGCACAAATGAGTGATTACGCATAACATATAAAGGGATGTACTTGAATAATCATATGATAATTATACAACACAAATAGGGAATATCAATCAAAGTAAAATAGTAATGTTCTGTGCCACAGGTATAGTACACTGCTAAATGTCAAGTTATGCTTTGTTACATCTGTATATAGCTATCTATTTATCTATCTAATCATCTATCTCAAATCTACCTATCATATCTGTTCATCTGTCATTTCTTTCTGTTATCTACTAGTTCATCTTTTTTAGAATATCATCGAAAAGTTAATTTAGGCACTTAATTTAAGTCAAGTGGAGAAACCCATATTTTGAATAGACTCTTTACACACAGAGTGATGTATTTGAAGCGTTTATTTCTTTTAATGGGATGATTGTGCCTTACAGCTCATGAAAACCCAAAATTTATTTTTTCAGAAAATTAGAATAATGAGAGGTCAATATTGTTGAATCATGGAGGCTTCACCATTTTAAAAGCTTATTGCCATTTGGCTTAAACTGTGAATGTGATTTCCTGTTCCAGTAAATTCTCTTTGTAATTGACCATATGTATATTTATTTTTCAGACTTGTTGACGGTCATTCTCTTTAATGATGAGACATGATCCCGTTTTTCTTCGATTTGGTACAATATGATTAATACACATACATATATTTGTATTGGAGATATATTGTATTGGAGCTCTGTTGATTCCTCAGTTATAAATACTGATTACTATTAAATCTACAATAATTTTGTTTTAGTCCACATCAATTAAACATTGATATACAAGCTACCAGCAGAAGCTGCCCGTGCGGGACATTCACTAACTCTCGCGGGAGTCCAGGAGCTCGTTCTAATTTGCGGGAGTCTCCCGGACATTCCGGGGGAGTTAGCAAATATGTTAATATGGCAGCTGAAAGTCTTGTGAAGGCTTCCATCATTGCCATGTCTGCCATTTTACCATTTCCTACCTCAGGCAGGAAGTTGTAAAACCACCATCTTTGTTCACCCTTTTGCATTGTTTATACAATGCAGAAGGGTGTACTAACTCTAGTGGTCAAGTACCCTTGGGGGACTGAATGTGAAATAAAAAAAAAAAAAAAGTTTAGAGGTATAAAAAATATGTAATTAACGTTACACATAATTGGTACTGTGTAAAAGTCCGATATAAAATATAACATAATTTATCCCATAAGCTGAACACGGTAGAAGAAAAAAAATTCCAGACAACAAATTTTAGTTATTTGGTCATTTCACGTCCCCTAAAAATTGGATCAAAAAGTGATAAAAAATTTGTATCTATCCTGAAATGGTGCCAATAAAAATTACAATTCAACCCGCAAAAAATGTACCCTCAATCAGGTCTATAAGTAGAAGTACAAAACAGTTATTGGTCGCAGAAAATGGCGCTGCAGCACAAATTTAAAGAAATAAAAAAAGTTTGGATTTTTTATGGTACTAAAACATAACCAAAACCCTACATATTTGATATTGCAGGAATCATGTCATCCAGCACAATACAGGTAACACATCATTTATAACGAAGAGTGAATGCCATAAAAACATAATCCCCACAAACATTACACAGGTACTTTTTTTCACATTTTATCGCGCTTAGAATTTTTTGCGGTTTCCCAGTATGTTCTATGGCACAGTCAATGACACCAATAGAAAGTACATCTTTCCCTGCAAAATAAAAGCCCTCATATGTCTTTGTGGAAGGAAAAATGAAAAAGTTATGGCTCTCAGGAAGGTTTAATATGCTATAATCCAGCACTCTGTGAACAGCCAGGTTCTTTAGCAATGACCTTTTGTGGCTTCCCCTCCATGTGTAGGGTGTCAGTGATTGTCTTCTGGACAACTGTTAGGTCAGCAGTCTTCCCCATGTTTGTGTAGCCTACTGAACCAGACTGAGGGACCATTTAAAGGCTAAGACAACCTTTTTATGTGACACCATAAGTCACCAATATTGACCTTTCTCTTATTATTCTAATTTTCTGATATACTGAATTTGGGGTTTTGATTAGCTGTAAGCCAGGATTGCTTTTTATATTAAAGATCTTGCAAAAACAAGTCACTTTGCAATATATGTCCATTAACAATGTCCTACCTATTCTGAGATATCCCCTCTTGTATGGGCTGCATCAGCTCCTCAGGTCGCTATAGCTAAGGACCTGTTTGAACTCTCCTGATAGGCTGCCAGCACTGGTTGCTATAGCTACAGGCCTGGCTTCTACTGCAGCCTAGTAGAAGCCAGTAAACACGCCCCTGAATTCAAAGTGAAACCAAGAAACAGGACTGAGATAAGATGAATCAATGTAGTGAGACAACCCCTTTATCTAGACATAAATTAACATTTTAATGATATTATATTTTTTTTAGATACACTATCTAGTAATGAATGAATCAAGAATCCTTCAGATTTGATTTCATCTATTGAAACAATCAGGAAGATATGAAAAGTATATGCAAATGGTAAAGGATAATATATTTCCTGTCCTTCATGTATCCTTTTTGTTTTTTCACTATTTCCTCAGTTCTATCCCTTACTCCTGGCTTTCTACTTTCCTGTTTTTTCCCATATTTTTGTTTCTTTATATTCATAAATGCCTTAAATTATCCTAAGGTTATATAAATAAAGAGAACCCGCCTCTATCTATATACTGTATTTTTCGTACTATAAGACGCACCTGACCATAAGACGCACCCTAGTTTTTAGAGGAGGAAAATATGGAAAAAAATTTGAAACAAAAAGTCAGGACTGAAGTGTAGTTTTTATTGATATTTTGGGATAGATGTGATCTTGATCACTTCTTATTCAAATTTTTTGGGGATATGAAATAATTAAAAAACCACAATTTTGGCGTTTGGATTTTTTTTCTTCTATGGTGTCAGCGTATAGGATAAATTATATTTGAATAGATTGGACTTTTACAGATGTGGTGATACCAGTTATGTATAAGTTTGTCATTTGTAAAATTGCAAAAGGGGGGTGATTTAAACTTGAAATTTTTTTATTTAACTTTTTTTAACTTTAATACTTATTCCCCCTAGGGTACTTGACTACTAGGAGGCACAATCCCAGACTATGATTGTAGGATTTTCACTTATTACCTATGACCTATCGGCTGCACCACCATGTATATCTGCCTAAAAGGAACACTCCAGTGCCATAGCCACACCAATTCTTCTGTTTACTTCCTGTTCCTGGTGGAGTTCATGTGCCATTGAAAGTGAATGGTTTCTAATGGTGAAGTCAGGCAAAGGCATACAATCACTCCAGGGATGATGAATCGACCATCAGTTACAGGAAGTAAACAGATGACTGGGGGGGGAGTGCTGGCAGGGGGCAGTACAAAGGTGAGGAGATGTTGTTTTATGTGTTTTTTTTTTTACAGCAGCAGTATTTAAATATGTAATTATAAATCACTCTTTAAAACCCCTGTGATTCACTATTTGTGACAAAACTACTAACTGAACATGTTGAGAAATCCAAGTAACATTTGCCAAATTCAACCAGCCGTGTTAAAGGGGCTGCACCACTATAGACAAGCTGTGACACCTATGATTGCTAAAATGGAGGCTTAAGTCCTTCACCCTTCCTCACTGCAGTTGCACGGCAAAGAAGTCTTTGAACAGAGCAGTGACCGAACATGTGAACTCAAGCTCCATTCAAAGTCCAGGAGAGTGACAGAGAAAACTGAGTGCGGCACTTGGTTATTTCTGTCGGTTGATTAGGCTCGAACAGAGCAGCAATGTGCTTATACAGTCACTGCTCTGTTCAAAAACTTCCTTGCTGCTCCATTTTAGCCATCCATGGGGGTCCCAGAGGTGGGACCCCCATGATGAGACATCCAGCGATAGGTGATAAATGTCTATGATGGCACAACCCTGAGAAAAAATAACAAGCAATGCGGTGCGGACTCTAGAATTGTGGTGTGACAAAAATTGTAAGAGTCATAGGTGACATACCTTGTACCTGTCAGGTGAAGCACACGATTTCCATCTTGATTGTTGCCATAGCCAACATTATTAGATCTCTTGAATGATACATTATTCTACCACTGCACAAGTCTCTGTCCAGCTGGGGATTTTTTTATTCCAATTTTTTATGCATATTGATGGCAAGAAGAGTGTAGTCTGCAGGGCTATTCTTGCTGTTAAATATATTAAAATCCTTATGTAGACCTGATGGACCCTATTAGAAGTCAGTGGAATCCATCAGGATTTATTAGAGTACATTTGAAAAAGGACTTATTAGAGCTGTCAAGACCTGTTAGGAACATATGAAAGAAATGAACTTGCAATGAGTGACGTATAGTATTGCTAACAGGCATCTCTGCTTATTAGGCTTTTCACTAGGCCATTCTTTCAGGTAAACCTATCCATAAATTATTAGAGCAGAGTGCACGTATTGTTGTAAACTTTAAAAGTTATTGAAAATCTTATATTTTTTTTTTGTATCCAGACAAAAAGAATTTTCATAAATGCAAATATAAAACAGCACAATAGCATTGGCTTCCTGGGATTCTTGCAAACTGATTTTAGGATAACACCAATCAATAAGGGCATCATGTATGAACATTAGCGTTGACAGGCCAGTTCTAAATCGCTTAAAGGCAGTGTAGAATGCACCAGAATATAGGAACCTGTTCTTCTGCAGGTCACACATACAGGGCAGTGTAGAGCCAATACCAAAAAGTCTGCTCAGGCCCCACCTTTACCCTGGTCTGCTGTTCTTCTGCAGGTCATACATACAGGGCAGTGTTAGAGCTAAAACCACAAGTCTGGCTCAGGCACCACCTTTACCTGGTCGGCTGTTTTTCCCTGCGGGTCATAACATACAGGCGCAGTGTAGAGCCAATACCCCCAAGTCTGGCTCGGGTACCACCTTTACCCCTGGTCTGGCTGTTCTACTGCAGGTCATACATACAGGCCAAGGGTAGAGCCAATACCACAAGTCTGGCTCAGGCACCACCTTTACCCTGGTCTGGCTGTTCTGCAGGTCATACATACAGGGCAGTGTAGTGCCAATACCACAAGTCTGGCTCAGGCACCACCTTTCCCCTGGTCTGGCTGTTCTTCTGCAGGACATACATACAGGGCAGTGTTGAGCCAAAACCACAAGTCTGGCTCAGGCACCCCCTTTAACCTGGTCTGGCTGTTCTTTTGCAGGTCATACATACAGGTGCAGTGTAGAGCCAATACCACAAGTCTGGCTCGGGCACCACCTTTACCCTGGTCTAGCTGTTCTTCTGCAGGTCTTACATACAGGCAGTGTTGAGCCAATAACACAAGTCTGGCGCAGGCACCACCTTTACCCGGGTCTGGCTGTTCTTCTGCAGGGTCATACATACAGGGCAGTGTAGTGCCAATACCACAAGTCTGGCTCAGGCACCACCTTTACCCTGGTCTGGCTGTTCTTCTGCAGGTCATCCCATACAGGGCCAGTGTAGAGCCAATCCCACAAGTCTGGTCAGGCACCACCTTTACCCTGGTCTGGCTGTTCTTCTCAGGCCATAACATACAGGGCAGTGTAAGCCAATACCACAAGTCTGGCTCAGACACCACCTTTCCCTGGTCGGGCCCTGTTCTTCTACAGGTGATACATACAGGGCAGTGTAAGCCAATACCACAAGTCTGGTCAGGCACCACCTTTAACCCTGGTCTGTTTTCTGCGGTCAACATACGGGGCAAGTAGAGCCAATACCACAAGTCTGGCTCAGGCACCCCCTTTTTACCCTGGTCTGGCTGTTCTTCTCCAGGTCATACATACAGAGCGGGTGTAGAGCCAATACCAACAAGTCTGGCTCAGGCACCACCTTCCCCCCGGCCCTGGCTGTTCTTCTACAGGTTATCCCATACAGGGCAGTGTAGAGCCAATACCAAAAAGTCTGGCTCAGGCACCACCTTTACCCTGGTCTGGCTGTTCTTTTGCAGGTCATACATACAGGTGCAGTGTAGAGCCAATACCACAAGTCGGGCTCAGGCCCACCTTTACCCTGGTCTGGCTGTTCTTCGCGGACATACATACAGAGCAGTGTGGGACCCAAATACCACAAGTCTGGCTCAGGCCCACCTTTACCTGGTCTGGCTGTTCTTTTGCAGGTCATTACATACAGGTGCAGTGTAGATCCAATACCACAAGTCTGGCTGGCACCACCTTTACCCTGGTCTAGCTGTTCTTCTGCGGGGTCTTTACATACAGGGCAGTGTAGAGCCAATCCCCAAAAGCCCTGGCTCAGGCACCACCTTTACCCTGGTTCTGGCTGTTCTTTTTGCAGGTCATACATACAGGGCAGTGTAGAGCCAATCCCACAAGTCTGGCTCGACACCACCTTTACCCTGGTCTGGCTGTTCTTCTACAGGTGATACATACAGGGGCAGTGTAGAGCCAATACCACAAGTCGGGCTCAGGCACCCACCTTTATCCTGGTCTGGCTGTTCTTCTGCAGGTCATCATACAGGGCAGTGTAGAGCCAATACCACAAGTCGGGCTCAGGCACCACCTTTATCCTGGTCTGTTCTTCTGCATGTCATACATACGGGGGCAGTGTAGAGCCAATACCACAAGTTGGCTCAGGCACCACCTTTACCCTGGTCTGGCTGTTCTTCTACAGGTTTTACATACAGGGCAGTGTAGAGCCAATACCACAAGTCTGGTTCAGGCACCACCTTTACCCTGGTCTGGCTGTTCTTTTGCAGGTCATACATACAGGTGCAGTGTAGAGCCAATACCACAAGTCTGGCTCAGGCACCACCTTTACCCTGGTTTGGCTGTTCTTTTGCAGGTCATACATACAGGTGCAGTGTAGAGCCAGAAATGTATACATTTCTATAAGGAATAACAGAGGAACAGCACAACACAGAGATATAAGAGAAGAGGCTCCAGAATAGTAATTTCATGGGGAACACAAGGATTTACTAAAACATATGAGTTAGGAGATGTCAGAGGACCTTTCTAAAGGGGTTTTATGGAGAAACACACTTAGCCAGTGATATTAATGTATGATGGGCAAGGTACCAACCCTGGGTACCCCCATGATCGTTAACCCCATCAGTGTTTATCCCAGCACAAGAGCTCCATCATGATGGTGGATGTTCCAGGTCCTGCATCTCAGATCAATGACCACTCTATTTTAATAATCCATGCAATAGGCCATCCCAGAAACTCCTTAGAACAGTTTCTACTGGCGAGATCTTCGGATTCAAGCTTCTGCTCTGACTGCTTACATAAAACCTTAGGTTAAACACAGGTAATGAAGGACCATTCTTTGCTCATCTTATGCAACAGCGAAGCATTCCATAACCGAGGTCCAGAGCAAAAACGCATATTATTATTTCTGCGCCAAATTGGATAGCCCATAATTTAGTCATTTACTTGAAAAATGTGGTAGTTAGTGTTCAGCATGCGACACGTCTTTGAACATACTGCCAAATAAAACATGTATGGGAAAATATACGTATTTATGTAAAAACATGTGATAAATCATATAAGTAGTGCTCTTTGAGAGGCTGATCACATAAAAATATTGTGATTTGTATAAATGTTATGTATTTCTGCAGAGCTTGGACCTCAGACTCTACCCTATGAAGTGTATAGTGTTTTATGCTATAGTCGCTACATGGAGAAATATTCAGCTAAACGAGAGCATTCATACTCTAGACGCTGACTATGCAGCTGGGGGGATAAATGGGAACCAGACAAGGGGAGCTGTATCCATTATTTTTATGGCTGGTGAGAACCTGTACCGGCTTTGAACGTTTCTCAAACAAGGGTGAAGTCCTCTTGTTCTGCTGCATAAAGCAGTCTCAGTGCTAATAAGCACTTTTTCCTCTTAAGGGTGATTTATGGTATTTTGCACTTTTGAGACTGAATATTTCCAATTATAAAACCTACTTTTCTATTTTCAACATTATACTCCCTCAATAATGGAGAAATGATCTGTCAGCAGGTGAGCTGACTACAGTCAGCGTCTACAAAAACACGGCTGCTAATTACACACTGATAACCTCTGCTCTTATACACTCGCACAAAAAGTTAGGGATATTTGGCTTCTGGTTGAAATTTCAGGATGAACATAAAATTTATTGAACATTTTTTAAATGATCTAAATGAGACCATCTCTTAACTTTAGATTGCACATGTCCATTAACTGCTATGCCTTTCTGCCCAAAAAAATGCATCCAAAAACGCGTAAAAAAACGCTCCATGTCAAAGCACCATTAGAGCTTGTTCACAAGGATTTTACACTCCGTATTACAAGCGCTTTTAGGATCCGTCTTGGGGTCCGCTCTGTCGGTCCCCAAGAAGGATCTAAACAATTAGCAGTGAGATTATCACTGCTCACTGCGCTTAACACGGAGCGGCGTTCACATGAAGGAACGCCGCTGCGTATTTCAAAAATGCAGCTCAGCTCCGTCTTGAAAAGAATTGACATGTAATTATTTTCAAGACGGAGCCGAGCAGCGCTTTTGAAACATGTTCGGCATAGACAGTAGTGATAATCTCACTGCTAATTGTTAGATCCTTCTTGGGGACCGACAGAGCGGACCCCAAGACAGATCCTAAAAGCGCTTGTAACACGGAGTGTAAACTCCGGGTGAATAAGCCCTTAGACATCAGCAAGTTGCGCAAAAAGTATCAAAACATCGAACAGTTGGACAAGTGCAAATATACAAATATTAAAGGGGAAATGCTGCAAAGACGCAGCAAAATCTGCAGCTGTGGATTTTGAATGAATTGATTTTTTTTAACATTAGCATAATCTGCACAATAATCTGCTGAAGCAAACCTGTTCCAAAAACGCAACAGCAAAATCCTCACACCTTGGTGCCAATTTAACCACTGCATATTTTCCACAGTGTACAATCCGCAGCATTTCAGTCCTGCATGCAGGAACCTCTAATGTCCACTTTTCTTCCTCCACTGATCTCTGCTTCTTGCTAAAAAGTTGAAGAGCATAAAGATGGAAGTAACTCATGACTTCAGGACTGGACTACACAGGCTTTATTTGCAGTGTGTCATTATGGAGACACATACATCTGTATAGCAGCTGTAGGATATTTTAATCCACAGTTAGCAGAGTTGGATTTACCTTTTGAGTATGAAAATGCTGAATGACGAAAGATGGTTTCTCTACTATTCCATTTACATGACTGTGGTGATGTCTACCAACAGGTGTGAACACAATGTGAGCGAACAAACTTCATCTGCTGCTTTCCCTATACAGGCAGTCCCGACTTACATCTGCCCCCTAGTTACAAACGGAGACTTATGGGAAATGATGGCATTTGAAGTTGCATATGAACCCAAAATGTAGCCAACTCACCATTCCTATGTCATGGACCGCACAAATCTTCCCAGTGGTTATTATTATTATTATTATCATCATTTCTTTTGGAGCGCCCTTGATTCCAGGGCGCTGTACATTTCAGGCGGGTACATAAATAACATTGGTCAAACAATTACAAAGTGACAATAAGTGACTAACAACTGGTACAGAGGGAGAGAGGTCCCTGCCCGCGAGGGCTTACAATCTACAGGGAGGGAGAGAGGTAAGAGACAGAAGGTGAGGGGCAGACATGTTTGTGTGGTGGAGCAGT
Organism: Phyllomedusa bahiana; assembly: GCA_025379985.1. Classification (NCBI taxonomy): domain Eukaryota; kingdom Metazoa; phylum Chordata; class Amphibia; order Anura; family Hylidae; genus Phyllomedusa; species Phyllomedusa bahiana. The sequence continues at coordinate 47,870 of JAODAL010001177.1, read as the reverse complement.
GCAACACGGTTAATGTTGGTTATAGGCGATCCTGAAGAGGTAGGTTTTCAGGTTATGTTTGAGGCTAGAGAGAGGGGGAGAGTCTGTTGAGGCAGTGAGTTCCAAAGTGTGGGGGAGCACGAGAGAAGTCTTGGAGACGGTTGTGTGAGGAGGTGATAAGAGGAGAGCAGAGAAAAAGGTCCTGTGAGGAGCGGAGGTTGCGTGAGGGGAGGTATTTAGAGATTAAGACAGAGGGAGTAGCGATGAGAGAGGTGAATCAGATGGGCAGCAGAGTTAAGGATGGTTTGGAGGGGAGCGAGAGTGCTAGATGGGAGGCCACAGAGAAGAATGTTGCAGTAGTCTAGGCGGGAGATGACGAGGGCATGGACCAGCATTTTTGTGCTTTCAGAGTTAAGAAATGAGCGGATTCGGGAAATATTTTTTAGGTGGAGGCGGCAGGCAGAGGTGAGGGTTTGGATATGCGGTTTGAAGGACAGATTGAAGTCAAAGGTTATCCCAAGGCGCGGACCTGTGGTGCTGGTGAGAGAGTATAGCCATTAACAGTGATAGAGAGATCGGGTGGAGGGATGGAGTGGGACCTTGGGAAGATAATAAATTCAGTTTTCATGTTTAGTTTTAGGAGACGGGAGGAGAAGAAAGTGGATATGGACGAAAGACAGTCAGGTATCCGGGAGAGTAGAGAGGTGACATCTGGGCCAGAGATGTAGATTTGTGTGTCGTCAGCATACAGGTGGTATTGAAAGCCATGTGATGCTATTAGCTGACCCAGACCAAGAGTGTAGATAGAGAAGAGTAGTGGGCCCAGAACAGACCCCTGGGGGACACCAACAGACAGCGGGAGAGGGAAGGAGGTGGTGCAAGAGTGAGAGACGCTGAATGTCCGATCAGTGAGGTACGAGGAGATCCAGGAAAGGGCCGAGTCTGTGATACTGAGGGATGAGAGGATGTGTAGGAGGAGTGAATGGTCGACAGTGTCAAAGGCAGAGGACAGGTCTAGGAGGAGAAGCACAGAGTAGTGGCGTGTTACTAGGTCGTTGGTGACTTTGGTTAGGGCGGTTTCGGTAGAGTGGTGAGGTCGGAAACCAGATTGCAGTGGGTCAAGGACAGAGTTGGTGGAGAAATGGGAGGACAGCTGAAGATGGACGTGTTTCTCAAGGAGTTTAGAGGCAAATGGAAGCAGTGAGATGGGGCGATAATTGGACAGCGAGGAGGGGTTGACAGATGGTTTCTTAAGGATGGGTGTGATGGTAGCGTATATAAAGGAGGAAGGGAAGATGCCAGAGATTAACGATGGATTGAAAAGATGGGTGAGGGCTGTGATGATAACACACACAAAAAGATTTGACTGCGGTATAGGAAACTTGAACAACAGGTTATTGGCCGGATACTGGGGTTTATTTCTCCACACACCCCTTATTTATCAGCATAAGCAAAAAACATGTCCGGACCAAAAAATATGCAAACTTTGCTTTTATAGAAATATATTAAATATCCATACAAATTCCTGGATTTTTCATCGCATTAATATATAAATACCTGCGTTTAAAAATATGAAGGCATCATATAAAGCACATTAGTGCAAAAACTTAGCTGTCCATGATGATGTCCATACGTTAGTGTACAGAGAGTGGTAACCTGCGTCTGCCATGCACATCCTCACGTCCGGGCGCCACAGGTGACGTTTCGGAGGAAAACTCCTCCTTCCTCAGACCGGCGCTAACCAGGACGATCCTCCCACCACAGGTATGTGAATGGTTGTGAGTGAAACATATTTATACCTTTTAGCAAGGATACAATTATTTGGAAAGATAACAAGCACTGATGTTTAACATTGCAGACCTTAGCGGAGAGCGCATTGCTATTAACCAGTATAGGTACGATCTAAGACTAAAAGCCTCATTTAACCCCTTAGGGATTAGAGAGTCCAAGTGGAATATCCAGAAGGCCTCTCGTTGTAGCAGCCGTGAATGTAATATACTGGTATCACAGTCAGAGACCTCCTCCACTACACACCATCTTAACTCATGCACTTGGTGACGTGACTCATTAAAGTGCCTCGCCACAGTAGTCTCCCCATATTTAGGCTTATCCTCACTTTGTGTTAATTTAGAACCATAAAGTCTAATCGCAGACTTATGTTCATTGATCCTAACTCGGACTGGATGAGTGGTCTGGCCGACGTACAATTTGCCGCATGGGCATTTTAAAATGTAGACAACGTTTTTAGTCAGACAGGTATAAAATCCCTTGATACTAATATCAAAGCCTTTCAATGGATGTTGTATTTTATCTCCTTTAATTATTGAATTACAGTTAATGCATGACAAACATGCATATGTACCTTTTTTTTTTGTTTTAAGAACCGATTGATGACTTTTCTTTACTGGAACAATATCCGAACGTATAATACTGTCACCCACCGATCGTCCCCTCTTGTACACGAACCGCGGACCATTCCTGAACAAGTGTCCAAATTGTGGGTCACTTCTCAGTACGGGCCAGTGTCTACGGATGGCTGTCTGTATCATAATGGAGTGTTGATCGTAGGTGGAGACCAGCATAAATTGGTCTCCACCACGTGCCTCCTTCGCTGTAAAAAACTCTCTTCTATCCTTTGAAAACACCTCTTGGCCTATCTTCCTTAGTTCCTCTCTATCATAACCTCTCGCAGAGAGCTTATCGATCAGCTTTTCCATATTTTCAAGGTATAGCTCATTGGTTGAGCAAATACGTCGTGCTCGAACAAATTGTCCCCGGGGGATACCCTTAAACGTCTGAGGGGCATGAAACGACTCGTGATGTAAGATATTATTCCGCTCTATAGGTTTACTGTACAAGGTAGTAGACAGCTTCTGGGCCTCCTTTCGAATTTCTACACCCAAATATTGAATTATAGCTTGATCCCTATTGAGAGAGAATTCGATCAATGTATGACAACTATTGAGGTATTCAAAAAATTGCAATAAACGGGATTCAGTACCTGACCAAAGAAAAAAAACCTCATCAACATAACGTAATCACACAACTATATCAGAATTAAATTCAGAATGAAAAACAAATTTTTCCTCAAAGAATGTCATAAAAATATTAGCAAAACTAGGGGCTACAGGATCAAGCTATAATTCAATATTTGGATGTAGAAATTCGAAAGGAGGCCCAGAAGCTGTCTACTACCTTGTACAGTAAACCTATAGAGCGGAATAATATCTTACATCACGAGTCGTTTCATGCCCCTCGGACGTTTAAGGGTATCCCCCGGGGACAATTTGTTCGAGCATGACGTATTTGCTCAACCAATGAGCTATACCTTGAAAATATGGAAAAGCTTATCGATAAGCTCTCTGCGAGAGGTTATGATAGAGAGGAACTAAGGAAGATAGGCCAAGAGGTGTTTTCAAAGGATAGAAGAGAGTTTTTTACAGCGAAGGAGGCACGTGGTGGAGACCAATTTATGCTGGTCTCCACCTACGATCAACACTCCACTATGATACAGAAAGCCATCCGTAGACACTGGCCCGTACTGAGAAGTGACCCACAATTTGGACACTTGTTCAGGAATGGTCCGCGATTCGTGTACAAGAGGGGACGATCGGTGGGTGACAGTATTATACGTTCGGATATTGTTCCAGTACAGAAAAGTCATCAATCGGTTCTTAAAACAACAAAAAAAGGCACATATGCATGTTTGTCATGCATTAACTGTAATTCAATAATCAAAGGAGATAAAATACAACATCCATTGAAAGGCTTTGATATTAGTATCAAGGGATTTTATACCTGTCTGACTAAAAACGTTGTCTACATTTTAAAATGCCCATGCGGCAAATTGTACGTCGGCCAGACCACTCGTCCAGTCCGAGTTAGGATCAATGAACATAAGTCTGCGATTAGACTTTATGGTTCTAAATTAACACAAAGTGAGGATAAGCCTAAATATGGGGAGACTACTGTGGCGAGGCACTTTAATGAGTCACGTCACCAAGTGCATGAGTTAAGATGGTGTGTAGTGGAGGAGGTCTCCGACTGTGATACCAGTATATAAAATTCACGGCTGCTACAACGAGAGGCCTTCTGGATATTCCACTTGGACTCTCTAATCCCTAAGGGGTTGAATGAGGCTTTTAGTCTTAGATCGTACCTATAATGGTTAATAGCAATGTGCTCTCCGCTAAGGTCTGCAATGTTAAACTAGTAACATCAGTGCTTGTTATCTTTCCAAATAATTGTATCCTTGCTAAATGGTATAAATATGTTTCACTCACAACCATTCACGTACCTGTGGTGGGAGGATCGTTCTGGTTAGCGCCGGTCTGAGGAAGGAGGAGTTTTCCTCCGAAACGTCACCTGTGGCGCCCGGACGTGAGGATGTGCATGGCAGACGCAGGTTACCACTCTCTGTACACTAACGTATGGACATCATCATGGACAGCTAAGTTTTTGCACTAATGTGCTTTATATGATGCCTTCATATTTTTGAACGCAGGTTGTTATATATTAATGCGATGAAAAATCCAGGAATTTGTATGGATATTTAATATATGTCTATAAAAGCAAAGTTTGCATATATTTTGGTCCGGACATGTTTTTTGCTTAGGCTGTGATGATAACAGCACTAAGGTCAGGGATGAGGTGGGATGGCAGTGGGTCAAGACTACAAGTGGTGAGGTTTGATTTGGACAGTAAAGAGGAGAGCTTGTCAGGAGTGACTGGAGAGGAGCAAGTTAGGGGGGAATAGTGATGAGCAGGTGTAGAGGTGGGCTGTTGGGACACTGCAGGAATAGAGGTAGGCTGAGGGAACTGCAGGGTGAAGCTTTGTCTTATGAGCTCGTCTTTTCTATTGCCATCTAAGTGGCCGTATTAACGATCGTATCTTCGGCGCTTTTAAAAAACTGAAAGCGCCAAAGATACGATCGTAAAGCTGTGCATTGGATACACAGCCTAAAAGTCATGGCAACTTAAGTTCCCATGAAGGCTACTACTATTGTAGTAACTACAAAATTTTTTTTAGCATGATCCTACTGAGGAAAGTATGTTACAGCTGCTTATAACTTTTACAAAGACAACATCTAACAGAACAGTCACATCAGACAGTCACTACAGGTTGTGCTTTTATGATATTATGCTGAGACATGGAACGCTTGGGAAGACCACTTTGGATGAAGTCCATATGTACAGCATATGAACAGGGGTTGCCTTGATGAGACAACCCCAATAAAAGAGGCATTTTCCCAACACCAGGTTCTAAACAGGGGTCAACCAAACTAGAGACGGAAAATTCTTTCATCAGAGGTCCCTCTATGAAGACTGAGCTGTTGCTGAGCATGGACTCTCTTGTAGAGGTACAAGGTATTCTTCCTCCTGTTGTGTACTGTTGTATCTCATATCACTGATATCATGCGGAGAACTGTGCTTAAAATATAATGGTATAATTATTTTGTTCGCTCTGTTTAGCATGTGGTAGAACTTATGTAAAAGTAAATCAGCACTTTTTTGTGGTTGGAACTGCTTGGTTTGTGTAATGATCTCATAAACCTGCTCTTTTCAGGAATGGTAATAAAACATAGACTTTAGGAAAATAAAAATGTGTGGGACTCCAGTGGATGTATTCTGAGGGAATTCTGGTTTTCAAAGAGTAAGCATTTTTGTGTATCATTTATTATAGTCCTGCGTTTGGGTATTTTACTTGGATTACTTTTTACGTGATATGGAAATTGTCTTTATTCACTGCTAAATCAAGAACTTGATGTCATAATTAATTTTAGAGAGTTTTGAAAGTGGTACAATTTTATGGACCTGCAAAGTTTCAGTGTGAAACTAAAGGGGATTACAGTTTCTCACCCATCGGACTTCGTCACGGGCTTTCTAAAGCTGGCCAAACAAGGGAGATATTAAATGGCCACACAGGCCGATTTTAGCCTTTTTCTGCAAACTTTCCGAGCCTGTTTGTGATGACGACTGAAGGCAGCTATTTGTAGTAAAGTCGATTAGCGGTGTTGGATTTTTGGTCATTTTAGGTGCAGTTATTGCCATAGAGCACTTACAAAATTGTTCATTACAAATGACAGATGTGCTAAATCTATTGCATCATGACTGAAGATCAATCTGCCAACTTTTGCCTATTTACCATCTTAACACACAGCACTATTCACCAGAAAGTCATTGTCCACAGACCAACAGTGAACAAGTCCCTGACAGCAACCATCTGCAATCTCTTGTGTGTGAAAAACTAGACCCTCACATTTACCCATTTGGAACATAACTATGATGGTGGTACCTCCATCCATGCCCCAGAAAAAGCATGGGTGAGACTCACATTGGGGCACACATACATGGCCTGTATCTCTTGCTTTAATATTTTTAGCACTTTGTACTTTTTATTATGCTTTTCTGAGCAAATTATGTAGGTTTATATATTTTGTATTCTCTTGTTTACTACTCTATGCATGTGTTTCCTTACTGCCAATGTATTTTTTGTAATCCTTTTTGTATTGTGAAATGCCATCATGTCTTTTAATATATATTTTATCATGTAACAATAAAATGTATTCATTTTATTAGTTGTGTTTTGGAGTATATTAGTTGTAGGTACAATTGCAGTTTATTACATACACCTTTCTGATGTATGCTCTGTGTAGCCAATTAGTAACTGTAGGCTTAAAGGACAAGTGTGGTTAAACCTAATGCATCCTGACTGAAAATCAATCTGACAACTGTTTTCTATCTACCATCTTAACATATAGCAATGTCGTACACAAAAACAATATCCGCAGGCAAACCGAGAACAAGCAGCCACCTAAAATCTCTTGTGTATGAGCGGCTAAACACTGCCCTCCACCCATTTCACTTATGGAATAGAACTATGGTGGTAGTCATTGAGTCCAACCTACAAACAGGGGTGTAGCTTCTTCGGTCATCATCACTAGCAGTCACTTAAAACAACAATGATGCCGATCAAAACTACCTTGACAAGCCCCTGTATGTGATAATTGTTAGGCTATGTTCACACGGCTTAACTGCGGGACGTAATTACGCCCCGCAATTACGCCGTGTGGACGGGGCGGGGCGGGATCGGGGGGCCGGCACCTCGCCGGCCCATAGACCATCATTACTAGCGGCGCGTATACGCCGCTAGAAAGTGACATGTCACATATCTCCCCCCGCGGCGTATTCGTCGAGCAGGGAGAGGAGACGTAATCCATAGTTCTCTATGAGAACTGTGGATTACCGTAATGAATGGGCCGTTTTCAGCCCGTAATTTGCGCACATCGGTGCGTAATTACGGATCGAAATACGGCCCATTTTAAGCCGTGTGAACATGGCCTTAGAGTAGGGAAGCTGGTGCACAGACGACATCCACAAGATCTTGACAAGTCATTGACACTGATCTGGTGGAATAGGAAGCCTCTACACCTGAAGATACCGCCCCACTGCAGCCTTATTCCACCATAACAGCTGCTCAGACAGAATGTGTCTTCTTCCATCTGTCCTGCCATTGAGGATTTAGCTGTATAATTGCTCTTGGTCTGGAACTTCTTCATAGGTGGCCTTGCCAGGTGAATAAGGGGCGTTTACACGGCAATGGATAAATACCGGTTGGTTTATCCGACCGGTATTTGTCCGGTTTGTGTGCTATAAATTATATATAGATGTGGCTTCCAATATTCCATTATAGTCACAGGCTACATGCTCATTATGAAACTTCTTTCATCTCTTAAAGGAGTTTTCTCTACACAATGATTAGCTTTAAACATGTAGGAAAAAAGGTAAATGAACACTTTTACCATATACATTGCTGTGTTGTTAGTCATTCAGACCATGGCGAGTCACTTCCTGCTGAGCCTTATCTCTAGTACAGCAGCTTTGTTTACCTAAGGTAAATACAAATTGTACGAGTTCTGTAGCCTTGTAAACTGCTATTTAACAACATCCAACACTCCTGTCATTCTAATAGATTCAGCTAGGATTAGCAGAGCTGATATGCCAATCACCGCTATAGCCCCAACCACAGCATGACCAGGAAGTGTGTGTCTGAAGCTGCCTGTGGTTCTGTGAAATAGCATGGTAAGAAAACCCCTATAACATCTGCTTACACCATGTATTTGCAACCAAAATTATTCAAGCACTAAAATAAGTCATGAAAAAGGAGTCAATAGATAAAATATAATATACTGATAGTATACAGGTGATCTTCTGACAACACCCAACTATAAAACATTTTATTCTTTTAATATAGTTTGGAAAAATTCTTCAAAAACTATTTTACAAAGGCAATTTCAATCTTTGGGCGGCATGTATGAATGGGCTTTTCGCCCGTTTTCTGGCGTATACTGCGCCTCCCGGCCCGAATCACCTTGTCGGACGCAGGGATGCAGTGTTAGGCGCAGCGTTCGCCACTTTCAGCTGTGCCCCGCATGAAGGGGCGTGCAATGGGTGCAGTGTGGGCGCAGTGTGGGCGTTCCGGGGCGGGACGCGGCGCGCTCGAAAACCCCGAGGCATGTACGATGGCGGCTCGCCAAAGCGCGGCGCAATGCAGCGCTCTGCAGCTCCAACAGTCAGACCTAGTTTATTTTGGTCTAAATGCTCCGGCGACGGCGAAGTGAAGCAAGATCGGAACATGCGAGGAAGCAGATAGAAGATCGTGACAGACATCTCGGCGCTCCGCTCCATGCAGCATGGAGTATGATTCCGAAAAAATCGCCTTTATAAAGGCGGAAAACAGTGTCAGAAAAGAGCTCAACCTCAAAAATAAAAAATATTTTTTAAAAAAATCACTTTCCAAAAATCTAGAACGGCACAATATCAAGAATTATGATATTGTAATTGCCGGGAAATACAGTAATTCAAATTCTGAAAGCTATTCTCATTGGTCGGCAGAAACCGGCCAATCAGAATAGGAGCGACAGTGAACCATTAAAACCTATGGAGAACGATTGACCAATCAGAATCAACGGCGGGACAGTTCAAAATACAGTAAAAATGCAGAAAAGAGCTGATTGGCTGAGCTAGCGGGGGCTTGGCTATCTCGGCCAATCAGAATAGGAGCGACAGGGACCCATTATAGCCTATGGAGAATTTTGAACCAATCAAAATCTAAGGCGGGACAGTTCAAAATACAGTAAAAATGCAGAAAAGAGCTGATTGGTTGCGCTAGCGGGGGCTTGCCTATCCAAGCCAATCAGAGCGCGAGCTAACTTCTCCCATTGTAGTCTATGGAGAGATCGGCGCCATGCAATCTCGGCCATCAGCGCCGTGCGGCATGGAGTATGAATAAAAAAATCATTTTTATTTAGTGTAAAATATTCTTTGAAAAAGAGCTGAACCCTTCTATAAACATAAATCAATTAAATCCCAAACAACACGTTTGTCGCCGAGACCGGCGCTACATAAGGAATTGGGATATAGAGAATTGCCGGGAAATACAGTAATTCAAATTGTTTAAGCTATTCTGATTGGTTGGCATAAACCAGCCAATCAGAATAGGAGCGACAGTGGCCCATTCTAACCTAGGGAGGAGTATTGACCAATCAGAAGAGGAGCGACAAAGATCCATTCTCTCCTATGGAGAAGTTTTGACCAATCAAAATCAAAGGCGGGACAGTTCAAAATACAGTAAAAATACAGAAAAGAGCTGATTGGCTGAGCTAGCGGTGGCTTGGCTATCCCAGCCAATCAGAGCGCAAGCTACTTCTCCCATTGTAGTCTATGGAGAGATCGGTGCAATGCAATCTCGGCGCTCAGCGCCGTGCGGCATGAAGTATTAATAAAAAAATCATTTTTATTAAGTGTAAAACATTATCAGATAAAGAGCTGAAACCTTCTCTAAAAATAAATCAGTTAAATCCCGAACAACGCGTTTGTCGCCGAGACCGGCGCTACATAGGGAATTGCAATAGAGAGAATCGCCGGGAAATACAGTAATTCAAATTGTTTAAGCACTTCTGAGTGGTCGGCATAAACCAGCCAATCAGAATTTGGAGCGACAGTGACCCATTATATCCTATGGAGGAGAATTGACCAATCAGAAAAAGGAGCGACAGGGACCCATTATAACCTATGGAGAAAAATTGACCAATCATATTCAAAGGCGGGACAGTTCAAAATACAGTAAAAAGGCAGAAACGAGCTGATTGGTTGAAGCGGCGGGGGCTCGTCCAGCTTAGCCAATCAGAGCGCGAGCTACTTTCTCATATATTTCTATGGGGAAAAGAAATTCCGAGCGAGCTCTGTGATTGGCTAAGTTAAAAGAGGCGCGGTTATTTGGACCAATGGAAGAGCGAGCGACGCTCCTATGGGTTTTCTAATGCAATCTGAAAATAAAAAATGTACATGGCCGAAATCAAATTATAAGACTACAGAAGTGGTCCCGATGTGTATATAAAACGAATAATAATATGGGGGTAACGAAAACAAAATATTAATTCAATAAAATCATGTTTATTTCTTTATTTTCGTTAGCCAAGGATCAATAGAATGGGTGCAACTATTAATTGGTTCTGAGACAACCAATATATATTGAAACCATTGTATGTTGAAAGCAACTCTATTGGAAATTGGTTCTGCGGCACCAAAATGTCAACAGCATGATGCAAAATTAAATAAAATTAAGCAGATAAATAATCCGAATAAAGCAAGTAGTTACATATAATATCAGAAAGAGCTGCCAGAAGCTGGAAATCACTTTCTATTTTGAAGATAGCAGCTTCTTTGTCAGGTAATTTATATACAATGTACCAGAAAAAAAAAAGAAAATGGAGCCTTCACCTGATGCCTCAAGGAACCGCTTATCCTGGCATATGTAAGAGCAGTACAGGACATGTAGTACTGCACTGTACTGTAGAGAGGAGTTATAGACCGTCACTCACTGCATACACTGCAATAACACATGTAAGAGCAGTGCAGGACACTTAAAGGAGTTGTCTCATTACAAGCTTTCAGCCTACCTCAGTGTGTCTGGCAGCAAAGGATTTTTGAATTCAGGGGCGTGCTTCTTGTCTGCCTCTTCTCCTCCCTCTTCCCCCCTCCCCTCAGCACACAGACAGCTCCCCTTCTATACAGCAGGGTGAGGGCGAGGGGGTTTGCTGCCAGAGTTAACCCTGTGTGTGCCTGCTCACTGCTGGATCAGCTGCATTGTCAGCTCCACAGAGTCAGGAGACAACAGGGAGAGGGCTGATCTATGAGTGTGGAGAGGTCTGTGAAGCTGTGTATGCTAATAGCAGAGCAGGGGGGATGTAAGTGTTCCTATACCCCCTTCTTAGCATACAACTCTCCATCTCAAGCAACAACAAACAAACCCTGTCAGAACAGACACAGGGCAGCTGTGTAGTGTGTTACTATAATAAAGATGTGTCACTAATACAGCAGAGCAGGGAGAGATAGGAACCGTTCACATGCCTCCCTGATCTGTTCTATTAGTATAGTCAGAGCTCCACATCATGATTATAGTAACACATTTCACTGCTGTCACATCTACTGACTACAGATCAGCCTCACCTCTGCTCTCCTCAATCTGTGTAGAGAGCAGGAGGGAGCAGGCACACACAGGGTTAATCCAGTTACACAGACACAGAAGGCAGAGCCCTCCCCCTCCCTTCTCTACAGAAGCATCACATACTTTGTGGGAGGGGCTCTGTGCTCAGACCTGTATTCACAAACAGATGAGTCACCAGGACTGGCAGCCAGTGAGATAAGATCAACAGGTCAGCTGCTATAGGGATTTCATGAGCTGATGCACTACTACTAACAGGGATAACTCAAAATCAGTAGGACATTTGTAATGAACATATATTGCCAAGCTGCTTGTTTTTTAAAGATCTTTTAATTAAAACCCAATCATTGTAGTGAGACAACCACTTTAATACTGCACTGTATTGTAGAGAGGAGCTACTAGACCCCCAATCACTGCATGCACCTCACTAATACATGTAAGAGCAGTGCAGGACATGTAGTACTGCAGTGTATTGTAGAGAGGAGCTACTAGACCCCCAATCACTGCATGCACCTCACTAATACATGTAAGAGCAGTGCAGGACATGTATTACCACACTGTATTGTAAAGAGGTGCTACTAGAACCCCAATCACTGCATGCACCTCACTAATACATGTAAGAGCAGTACAGGACATGTAGTACCGCACTGTTCTGTAGAGAGGCGCTACTAGAACCCCAATCACTGCATGCACCTCACTAATACATGTAAAAGCAGTACAGAACATATAGTACCGCACTGTACTGCAGAGGGGTACTATAGACCTCCAATCACTGCATGCACCTCACTAATACAGAGGTTTTACAAATAAAATGTTAATGATAATTGTCTGGATCAGTGACTGAGACATTGTATTTTAAACCCATTCTCAACATATCATCAGTAATCATTACTAGGTTATTAGTGAAATAGCCCAGGTGATGGCTGTAAAGTTAGCTCCAAGAGTGATTGTCTTCCACTGATTCCACTAGCGTATCTTTTAGTGGTACTTTATGGGGCTAGTCCTACCCTGGCAAACTATGATAAATCTATCTGTTTATGGTGTATTGGACACTGTTGTGTCTGATCTCAGATGAATTGTGTCTTGACAGGATCTACCCCCTTTGGGAGTAATGAGTAACAAAAGCTCTGAGACACCTTGGTCCTTCTGCTCCCCATTACTGATCTACCAGATTTTATCATTTTTAAATATTGATTGAGGAAAAATATGTTTCAAATGTAAGTTTCATAAATGAAAGTTATGACTAACGAATTCACTTTCTGTTTCTTGAAACTTTGCCATTCTGCGGATTGATATTATATTATTGCTAAAAACAGAGTAGTAAATCAGTGACCCAATTGTTATTGAAATGGAAATGCTGATGATGTACAGTAATAGATACCTAATGGCCTAGAAGGAGTAGAACAGCCAGACTTCCAAGAAGCAGGGAAAATAATTGTCATGAATCAATGCAATACATACTTCCAGTACATAAGCTTTGTTCTATCTGTACAGAAGGCATAATAAGGCTCTGTCCGGCTGCATATTTGTAGAATGTAATGAAGCAGTAGGAGTATATATTAGCTTACATTAGCTATTTTGTTATAATTAGATGTTATGTTGCTGCAGGAGGCTGGTAACATTGTAAGACATGACGGCATGATACTGGAATGATGTGGACATTCCAGCTGGTCACTTCGTTATTTTCTTAGTGCTGCCAGCCGTCAGTTCTGATCTATAGTTACTTTACTTTTTTGTGGATCTTAAAATATGAGACAGAGCCCAGTGAAAGGTTTATAAGATCCAGGTTTGGAACACGCTGGGAAGCAATCAACACATTTTGACACAAGGAGATGTAAGTCTTCCAGTGTTTCATGCCTTTTACTGGTGATGTCAAAATATCGTCTAGCATAATAAAAATTTTAGACCAGATTTCTAACCAAATCTTTTAAAAACTGGTCTTTGCCTATACCCAGGAAGGCAACTATTTTATGCAGTAGATGGAATATATATTACTATAAGGTGTTTGTTGGTTGTGGCCACAAAAACCTGGCTTCATCCACAAAATAGCCATTTGCCTTGCAAGTATGACTCAAGTGTAATGCAGCTATCAATTTATTGATAAGATGTTAGTAAAAAAGACATTTATTTTCTTCACTCCAAACACTAGCCATGTTTTGCTTTTTCATTGGCCAGGGCAAGTCGTCTTATGTTGGCTATACAACCGGCGGCGGCTTCTTGAAGAGCGGAATCAGCAGAACCAACCATGTCTATGAGAAGCTGAGAAAGGAAAAATGATACAAGCCATTAGTATAACAGATATTACATACATCAAAGTAAACCCTACAATGCAGGCCATCCTAAAACTAAATATGTCAAATATTTTTCTAAAATCTTCTGGAAATGGAAATCTGACTATTCGTTATAAAGGCTATGCACATTAGGACCAAAGGCAATGTCAGTTCTTGTGATACAAATTAACTGAAAATAACATCAAAATTCGGCACCCACCAAAATTGTCCATACACATAATTTCCATGTGAGTGGTCCCCAATCTTTTATGTGTTATTCTTTCCAACTCACCCCTCATTGGCAGATATCGTGGCATCAAGGGATTGGGTGAATCGGATTCCAAGTCAAGTGTGCATGCATATGGTGTAGTCGAGGAGAAACAGGTGTCAGCTGAACAGTGCCTTATGTGTTTGGTTAGCTTACTGCGGACCTTAGGTTCACACGGCAATAACTGCGAGACATATTTCACCTGCAATTACGCCATGTGCTCGGGAGAGGGGGCAGGGCGGGGGGGCCGGCAGCCCGCCGGCCCCATAGACATTCATTATCCACAGCGCGTATACACCACGAATAATAGAAATGTCACTTATCTCCCCGCTCGCCGTATTGTGCGAGCAGGGAGGGGAGACGTAATCCATAGTTCTCTATGAGAACTGTGGATTACCGTAATGACTGGGACGTATCTCGTCCTGTATTCAGCGAAGTACGGCGCGAAATACGGGGGGAGATACGTCCTAATAATTGCCGTGTGAACATTGCCTAAGGGTGAGTTGACATGCAGAAATTCAGCGAGGAAGTGTCTCGGAATGCCTCGTATACTCGTGCCGTGCAGATTTTACATAGAGCTCAATGTAAAACACTTTACACTTGGTTTGGACACTGATTCTGGACCCAGAAACCACACTCAAAATCAGTGTCCAAACTTGTCATGTGAACCCCCCCTATATGGGTAGATATACAGTTAACGGTTTAAAGGGAATTTGTCAGCTGGTTCATACTACCTGAATGACAAGCAGCAAGAAATAGCTGCAGGATTTCCAGTCCCAATAATGTGGTTTTTGCCCTGAAACACTATAGAGTTTCAGAACAAAACACCTGGTAAAACTGGTCTGGTTTCAGGTAGAAGCGCCACAGTCGGAAGAGATAAATTCGATGTACTGCTTCTCAGTATAAATGATAGGCTTCTTCCTATAGGCAAATAGAAGATAGATCTGTCAGTTAAGCTGTATACAGGTAGACCTATCTTCCTCGGTTGCAGCAGCTTTTCTCAGTAACCATCTTAGCTTTACTGAGAGTTTTACTTTAAAATCACTTAGTGTATTAGAGTAAAACCCACATTACTGGAAACCGCTTTGGGCAGCATGAACCAGATGACAGGTTCCCTTTAAGCAATCACTCTGGGTAGCATTATCTTGCTTATTTTATAATAAACTGGATCAATGGCACATGATATAATACTACATCCCTTACTACATCCATTACTCACTGGAAGATAGAAACTAAAAGTATTCTGTGATATGAATCCTATCAACGTCCATATCATGACGGGCTTAAATAGCTATATTCTAGGTTATTGGATTTCTCTTAGGTCTAAAAACAGACACTTTAATTGAAATAGAATAATAATGAGCAGAAGCCAAATAGCTGCATGATATCACCAAACAAGCAGATCTTTTACTCTGAAACATATTAAAGTACAATACATGTGGATGGGATTTGAAAACTCCATCTGAACTAGTGGAAATTTCACACCGAAAAATAAGTTTTCTGTGGATTGTCATATCCTCAGTGGTTTTATACTGTTTCAAAAATGGAGCAGCTTTAACACTTTCAATGTAGAGGTGAAATCTGCATGGAATACACAGAACAATCGGATTTCTGTCAATACCTAGTGTTAAAAAATCAGCCACATCTGAATGCACCCTTACAGCTATGCAAATAACTCTTTAACCCGTAAGCAATGATCACCATACATCTACAGCAGATGTGCATGGGGACAAAATGGAGTGGGCACAAGACCAGAGTCCGCTTCATGCGTGGTGAATGTGGGCTGTAGTATAGTGACTAAAGGGGTTAGATTGCCCTCACAGGTGTCAAGAGGTAGTTAAGGCAGGCAGAGGCAAGGGGAAATAGAAGAATGGTAAAAGCACAATACATTGCAATACTGAAGTATTGCAGTGTATTGTATAAGTGATCATGTGACTGCATAACTCTTCGTGGACTAAAAAAATTGTTTAATACATTTGTTGAAAACATAAGGTTTTCCAATTTATTGTGCAAAAAATGTAAACTACAAAAACAAATTAACACAATTGGTATCACCAAATCTGGAAACGTAAGAACTATTAATTAGGACTATTAATTATTATTAGGGCTGTCTGATACCACCAGCAAACCCAGTTACATCCTCTCCCATGCCTTATATGGCAATACAGTGTTCCATTTGGTCCATAGTACTATATAGTCTGCTGGTTCTGGCCAGGCCCTCATTATATGCATCAGTGCTCATTTACCTACTAGATTTTCTCCAATTGCTCTCAAAATCATTGATTCACATTCTATCACCTATTTCTTTACTATGCATCAGCTTTATATTCATTAGTGACTGTGCATGATTAAGAGTTCTTCAAAGTTCTACACCTTGGGGGTTGCAATATCCCTTCCATGAGCACCGACATCCACTTGAGTGTTGGGCATTTATTTCTTCTAGAACTATTTAAATATCTTGTTATATATCCTGCACCACAAACTCTTTGTTAAAAAAAAAATACAGGCTTCAGTTTATGCCACACGAAACAAGCTCCATCAATGGAAAAACAAACAAAAAAAAAAGTTATAGTTCTTAAAATGCAGGGATGCAGAGTTTTTCTTATGTCAGTCATTCATGGCATATCCCACAGATGCAGATCCCATAGGTGACACTATTTTGAGAATGGGTCCCTGAAAGTCTCTTGCAGAATGGAGAGGTGGTCGTGTTTGTGAGATACTCTCCATTCTGTTCTACAGGAGTTCTGAGTAAAGCTGAGCTAAATAAACTTTAAAAAAATCTCATTCTAAACAGGCAATGGCTGTTTTCACCTCTTGGTTTACACTGCCAAAATGCTCTTTGTGGGCAGTTCTGTAACCAAAAAAAAGTCTAGATAGGGGCCATAGCTCTGGAACTACATGGCTTGTTAAGACACAGACCTCTGTAGGAAGATGACTATATGCAGATGGCTATATACAGTGTATTAGTAATAAATACTGTAAACTGTTAAAGGCTACTCATCTTGCCCCTCCAATACAGCAGTACAAGATACAAACACTAGTACTAACTACAGTGTAGTTAGTAACTGTTGTGATTTCGGTCTATGAAAAGTTATTAACTAGAACCAGGACAACCCCTTACACTTTTAAAATAGCTTCATAAAAGAGAATAACTAAGTATCTGGCTACAGGATAAATTGTGCCGCTCTACCTTCTGTCGATTTCTACATAGGCAATGCTACAATAGATCCTTTATGAATACAAGCCAGCCATAAGTAGGTCTTAATGGTCTGTTTTAGCTCACCGACTATGTTATCATGTAAATATGCACTATGCATGCTTTTCAACCGCAAAATTACTGAGCACTGAGATTGTAAAAACGCAACTAAAATGTAACTCAAAGCCAAAGTGGTATAATGAGATTAAGTATATGGGGCAGAATAACTACTTACATACTTCATCTCAGTATATGAACTTCTTCTTCTTATAGTTAGAATTTAAGAAATGATACTGTGCTTGTTCCTGGTTTGTGTGAATCAGAAAAAAGCAAATCACTGAATACGCCAAGTTGAATAGCAAGAGTTTGGACACTTATCAGCATATCCAGCAGCACTATCATCGCTGCTCTTTCAGTCCATTGTGACTTTCAATTGTTCCCTTGATGAACCTTGATATATCCAGCAGGGAGAAACGCGTTGGGAAAAGTGAGGAAAGGAGAACATCAAATTGAGATAGTATGCAACCATTGCAATTTATAGTGTATTCTATTTTACTATGGCTATTGGATTTGATGTATATTTTTTGGGGTCATTTGTGAATATCTGGTGATCGAGGACGGTCATTTTGAGATTTGATCTGTTGATGTGTACCCTAGGGACACATACCCTGACTGCTCATCTATTGAGAGTATGAGAGCCTGTTTGTATATGTTAAGGGACTGAGTAGGGCGAGCCTATAGAGGTGTGGCCGAACCTTTCGGGACGATTACTCTGCCTGATATAAGTTCAGTGCAGGGTTTAGTGCAGGGTTTATAAGAGACAGTCTCATTTGCCTTCCTTGTTTGCATACTACCGTGTTTCCCCGATAGTAAGACAGCGTCTTACATTCTTTTTACCCCCAAAAGTCCCAGTATGTCTTACTTTCAGGGTATGTCTTATATAGGGCAGGTATAGGGCCAGCTGTAGGCAGGTATAGGTCCAGCTGTAGACAGGTATGGGCCAGCTGTAGGCAGGGATAGGGCCAGCTGTAGGCAGGTATAGGGCCGGCTGTAGGCAGGTATAGGGCCAGCTGTAGGCAGGTATAGGGCCAGCTGTAGGCAGGTATAGGGCCAGCTGTAGGCAGGGATAGGGCCAGCTGTAGACAGGTCTAGGGCCAGCTGTAGGCCGAAAAACACTTACCTGGCTCCCTGCTGCTCCGTCTCCCGCGCCGCGCCGCCTCCTCGCTGCTCCGTCTCCCGCGCCCACCGCCTCCTCGCTGCTCCGTCTCCCGCGCCGCGCCCCCCCCCCGTCCGTCTCCCCGCCGCCCCCTCGCTGCCCGTCTCCCGCGGCCCCCCTCGCGCCCCGGCCCCTCCCGCGCGCTCACCCCGGCACCGGCAGTGACTCTCGGCCGCTCTTCTTACTTTGGGATGTCTTACATTAACACCTCCCCAAGCACCGTACGTCTTACATCGGGGGTGTCTACTATGGGGGAAACCGGTATTACGGTGATTTTGCTGCTTTAAAAAGGGTTTTATGTGTCCTTTTTATGGGAATTGATTAAAAGTTAAATTTTGATTAGATTTTGGGTTTTTAGTTTGCATGAATCAGAAAAAAGTCATTTAAAAGGCCATGTAATAAAATTAAGGTACTAAAATTTATGAAGTCGTAAAAATAATATAAAAAGAAAATAGCAGGGGGAAATTAATACTTAAAAGCAAGCTAAAGAAAAGGTGTAAAACTGGTATGTGTATATTTGTCAGATATGTCCCCTCAGATGCCCCTTACAGTGCCAGATTTTAAGTGCTAAATAGGGGTCCTACAAATCCCTGAAAGCCCTTTTATATAGAAAATGCTCCCCATATTTACGTAATAGTTAAACGGTAAAAAAAAAATATACCCATCAGTTCAACCAAGGGGGGGGGAAAGTTGGATGAAGGGGGGGGAAAGGGAATTTTAAACTTTGTTTTCTCTTTATAAAATTTTTGGGAACACAAAAAAGAAGAACCAATCTTTTAAAAGGGGAATTTTTTTCTTCCCTGACCCCCAAAGTTCCCATCGGGGGGAAGACTTTTTTATAGGGTATATAATACCATTTTTTTTTTGTTGTCAGTAGTTATCTAACCCTTTTTCCAAGCCCTCACGTTCCGCTGTACCAGCCCCGGGGACAGCTATTCCACGATTCATATTCTCATGATAAAAAAGACTTTTCTCGCTGGATACGAAAATCCTTTTCTCTTCAAAAAAGGGAATGCCCCTTTTTTTTCCCAAGGGATTTTACAAAAAAAGTTTTCCCCCATACTTTTTGTGGGGCCTATTATATTTTTAAAATTAAACTCATTTCTTGAAGTGTTTTTTGTAAAACAAAATTTGGTTTTATTTTTTTAACCTCCTCATAACTAAGATCCAATTGCCCCTATATTTGTTGTTAGTTTTGGATTTTCCTAACCCAAAGGGGCATCCTTTCTAAAAAACGGGAGCCCAAACTGGACACATATTAAGATGTGGCCCACCAATCTGTAATAGTGGTAAAAAAAACCCCTGTCCCAAAATCCAGCCTTTTGAAAACCGCCAATATCCGCTCCTTGGGACCTGACGAATTGCAGCGTTTTGTAATCAATGACCTACAAAACGCCCAGACCCTTCCAACATTTCACCCTCCAAGAATAACCCTTTGAATTAGCCCAATCAAAGCTTTACTTTACCCACATTAAACCTTAACATTTCGGTTTGCTTGCAATTTATAAAATCCCCATAATTGACTACACTCTTTCTTGGCACTTCTAAAATATAAAACATTGAAATCAATTCCCTCCCCTACATCATTAATAAAAAAATGTAATAAAAAAGGGGCCCCGTATTGAGCTTGGGGGCACCACCTTAACCGGGGGCCCCTCAGAGTAGGGTCATTTTCCACCCCTATCACCCCTTTCATAAAACAAATCAGGTTGGTCTGACAACTTCTGTCCTAAGTAAAATAATAAGATACTCCAATGCAATGCCTAAAAAACCTTGATGTAGTACATGCCAGTTGTCCCTATACTGTGCCATTGGATCTCCCTCACATTGCCACAAATGCCCAAATTTAGTGTGACAATGCATGTCCCCCTATAGCCCACAACTTACTTGCAGCACCATCATACTCTTCTCAGTATCTGACTAGTATATGGTGCTTATATCAACATATCAGACGGTAGCAGTTAGGTCCTGTTCACACAAAGGATTTCTACACAGATTTTTATGAGTCCCCGTCTTTTTGTCATAAATCTTTATGGATTTCATGGCTAAACCACATCCCGTTACATTTTTTAGAGGAGATTAGATTTTTAAGACCTGTGGGGCGACATGTATGTATTTTGGGACTCCGGGATTTTTTTTTTTCCACAAAAGTTTAGAATGGCCCCAATCCTAAACCCGTTCTACAGCGGGTCATAGTTTAGCGCTTTTTAGCTACTAAGGACAATTTTAGGTCAGGTAAACAAATCTTAAAGTGCTTACCTGTTTCCCGCAGTAAAGCCTCGGATTTGCCGTTTAAACTTTAATGGGTTGCTTTATACGGTTTTTTAGTGCGAAACACCTCCACACCCCCCGTCTAGGCGCTTTATAGTTCCAGCTGGCGCTCTGTAATGTGCCTGATATTGGAGTGCGCCTGGTTAAAAATATAGCAAACAAGCTGCACCAGTTTTCAGGCTGAAAAGACGCCAGACTTCTGGCACAGCCCCGTTTATACATGTTGTCCATGGTGCACATAAGAAAAAAAAGCCGTTAATATGGACATTGTTTCCACGTAGTTTGTGCCTCCAAACTAGATTTCGAACCGGAAACATTCTGAAAGTGTATTGTTTTCAACAAGAAATGACAAAATGGTGGGATTGAGTTAAAAAAGGGAAAGCAGCAGTAGCGGTATCATCTGTTTGTCTTCTGCTGAATTTTTTCTCAAGAAATAAACATCAACATTTTCTGAGGACGCTGGATTAACACAATTTATTCTTTGAAATATCTGGGGAGCCTCCTACTGTCCGTGCACCTCAACAACGAATGAGCCGGCTATTGTTACTTGTTATAAGAAAGGGAAAGTGGTACATGGAAAATGGTGTTCTTAGACCGAAGAAATTTAGTACAAGATTGTCCAGCCGTCTAGTACTCTGGGAAGCTATAATAATCCTTTATAATCCCCCACTTCTCAACAATTTTGGCATGGTTACTATTAGTGATTATTTTACCAAAGAGTATACATGTAAACTGAAATATTCATATTGTACTCAAATTTTAGACAAAGTTTTCTGTAGCTTTACCTGCCCCTTTCTGTTGTTGGTCAAAATTAGACTAGAAAATGAGAACCATAAAAATTAGAAGTCCTGTAGATGGTGAGGATGTAGAACCTGGTTTATACTTGGTACTCTACAGCTGTTTTTCATCTTCCAGAGTACTTCATGGCACAGAATAGCAGAAAGTAGTTAGTCTTCTTACAGAGGAGGATCTATTTGATTAGATCCCAGGTGGCATTCAGCACAGTAGGCAATCATAAAGTCAAGCCAGGAGATAAAAAGTAATCCAGATTATTCTCTATTGAGGGAATTTCACGGAATGTTCTGAAACTGTCCAAAAAGGTAAGATTTGGCCCGTGTCTGACAATGACAGCCTGTTGAACAGCGCAGTAAACATTCTTTCATGTTAAGTGCTCCACTGAAATCCATTCCCTCCGATAAAATATAGCAGATCTTCCAGTCAGACTGACAATGTGGCTGATAACCACAAGGAAATCTGTTATCACTCATCCCAGCTGCATAGTTTCTTTATAGCTAAAACACAGCTCAGGGATCTGAATTGCTGAATATAGGCAGAAATTGAAGGCAGACGCTGAGATTCTGTGTAAGGGCATAATCTGGTCTGTATTCACTGGTGAGAGTGTTACAGATAAGAGAAGCAGATCCGCCATGCCCTTGTGAATGATAGGTTGTAGGTGCCCAATGCCTCATTAGGTCTACAGGGCTGTTATCAAAGATGATGTCCGCTTGCTGTGAGTTGGTACAGACGTAGCACAAATGTACCATAACTGGGCATATCCATTAGAAACATTGTAGTATGATTAACTAAGCACTATCTAAAAGTTTTTACTGATTTCCCGACCCTTAGTATTGGGCATGTTGAAATCCCATTGGATTGTTGCCATGGAAGATAAGCGGTACTGACAATGACTTATTCTCCCCTCACCATTGAAAAAAATCTGCATGCTGGCTGAGCATACACAGTACCCTACAAAAAATAAAAGATGTGGAAATCAGACACATTGGAAAGAAAGTGGGTTGGTTTATCTAGGGAAGAGATTGGGTTATCTGTGAAAAACTGGTGATGGCACTGTCCATCCCATCTCAGTTCTCAGACTGTGTGTACCCATCTGTAAAGCATTGCTCATCTGCTGTAAAAAAAAAAAAGAAGGGCAGTACTGTTTCCTGGAGGTCAAATAAGCATAATGCTAAATAAATCCATATACAATGAAAGTACATAGAAAAAACTTTTCATGCACATATTTAAAGGGGCTGTCTATGGCATAACAAGAAAAAAAATGCCCCTTGGGCCAAATATAAAGAAAAAAAAATGTACTCACGTCCGCCAGGTTCTCAGTTCCATAGTCGTGTCTCTCGGCTCTCCTGCTTTCTTTTTTCTATCTCCGAACGGGGACGCCACTACTGTAGCCGATGATTGGCTGCCCCGGTCACATGACACTCATTTACATTAGGGTAAGTTCACATGGCTTACTTGCGGGGCGTACCATACGCCCCGCAATTACGCCGGGTGTTCGCGGAGTAGCGCAGCTTGGCGCGTACTCCCGCGATGCGCCACTTATCTCCCTGCACGTACAATACGATCGTATTATAAACCCGGAGAGAGGAGGCGTAATCCATAGTTCTCTATGAGAACTGTGGATTACCGTAATGATTGGGGCGAATTTCGCTCATATTAGGATAAGTTCACACAACTTAAATTGGGACATATTTCAGCCCATATTTTGCAGCGCACTGCACTCAATACAGGGCGAAATACGTCCCAATCATTACGGCAATCCACAGTTTTCATAGAGAAGTATGGATTACGCCTCATCTCCCCGCTCGGACAATACGCTGCAGGGGGAGATGTGACATGTCAATTACTAGCGGCTAATACGTGCCGCTAGTAATGAATGTCTATGGGGCCGGTGTGAGCTCCCGAAGTCACGGCGTAATTGCGGGGCGTACTCACGCCCCGCAATTATGCTGTGTGAACTCCTTAGAGCGCAGTACACCGCGAAATACGTGGCGAAACACGCCCCAAAATAAGCCGCGTGAACATACCCTTACTGTTCAGTGAACTGCTCTGAATGGTAATGTAAGTAGTGACATGCCCGTTCCGAAGTAGGGGATCGTAAAGAAGACTGGAGGGAAGCAGCGCTGAAACTGAGGATGGGGGAAAGCTGAGTACAGGATTTTTTTTTTTCAAATCGCCTCAGAAGCATAATATTATTTTTTATTAGGACATGGACAACCCCTTTAAAACAACTAAAGTAAATAAAGAGACATAGCTTTCAAAAAGGGGTTGATTAAAGGGGTTTTCCATTTTTAGAAAAATCTCATCAGCCGGTTGGGGAGGTTCTGAAATTGAAAAAGAAAAATGTTACCTTCTAAACCTCCTCTGTTCCGGTATTGCCACCACCATGCTCATTGTTTATGTGACTCTGCAGCTATTCATAGGCCTCAGCGGTTTCTTTCTTGATGTACAATACATAACTGCTAAGACCCGTCATCGGACATCATGGTTTGTGACATCAACAGTTTGGGCACACCAAAATCAGCAGCAGCATCAGGATGGAGCAAGTTTAAAAGGGGAGAGGTTTTTTTAATTATATTCTGGAATCTCCCTGACCAGCTGACAAAATTATTGTAACGCTTTTTGCTAAAAACGTTTTTTTTTTTTTAACAAATTCAAGTTTATTCACAGACAAGAACGTGTAAAAAAAAATACACAATGAGTTCAAGCAGTAATGGAAAAATGGAAATATAAAGCATATACGTAATAAGAACAGATATACACTGATACAGAATATAACTCCGCATAATGTACATAACAGAGACTTTAAGAATCAGGTAGTACATAGTCAGGTATAGACACTTATATAACAAAGATAAACCCATTACCATGTATTAAACTTGAAGGAATCACAAAACTAATAGTAACTAATAACCAAACCAGGTGTATATGTGTGGTATATGCTGTTTCGCATGTGGTGGATGGACAAGCTCAAAGGGGACTCATAGATAATCAAGACCCAAGGGTGAGAGATGGTTGGGCATAAAAATGGGACCCCATATATCAGTCAGGGAGAGTGGCCATATTTGAGGAATAAGACAAGTGGCCTAATAGTAACTAATAACCAAACCAGGTGTATATGTGTGGTATATGCTGTTTCGCATGTGGTGGATGGACAAGCTCAATGGGGACTCATAGATCATCAAGACCCAAGGGTGAGAGATGGGGGAGCATAAAAATGGGACCTCATATATCAGTCGGGGGACAGTGGCCATATTTGAGGAATAAGACAAGCGGCCTAGGAGACACTAGGAAATGCCGGCTAGAAACGTGTTTAACTGGACTAGACATAGTGTGGTTTTATGGCAAAGGTTAAGGTTTTTTTTCACTTTTTAATGGTTTTATAAACCAGATTGATTCAGTTAAACACTGTATCAAGTGAGTCAATATAGCTACCATTCTGAGTAGGGTGACTGGAGAGACTTGCATTCAGGGCCAATTGAAGAATGTAAGTCAAGGGTTTAAAGTGAATGTCTGGTTTAGAAAACTAATTAAAAAACCTTACTAAATTATTATAAGTTAATACTCCTCCTCTTCCCCACATGTAAGACCTTCATCTATTAGTGACCAAGCTACTTAGCTTGCTTTAATGACTGTAAGACTAAATATCAGCATTGCTAAGTATGAAAGTAGCTGGACTGGTATAAAAACAGGGATGTAACATGGCACAGTGGTTACAATTTCCCTGATAGCCACACTCTCGTTAGTAAATTCTCTACTATAAAGCTCTAGATAACAAAAAATTGGTAAGAACAAAAGTGGCATCAACCCTGCCATTCACAAACTTTATTCATGGTACTGGATACGAGAACACCATGTGCAAACAAAGAGGGTGGAACCGCCACTGAGGATTAGACCGCACTTCATTTCCAAGCTCCACATGCTTTCTATTTCACAGATAACTTCAGGAAGAATTACAAGTGTCTAAACTCTAACCAAAAAAATCCTGTCTGTAATATAAAGGCGAACTGCAACCATTGCTTCTATGTAGTAATTTACATGTCATATACATAGAAAAAGGAATATTTTCAATAAAGGCAGAATTAGAGTCTCCCTGTCAAAATCCACTCCTGGCTCCCGTATTTAGCCAGATATTGAGATACTGCAATGCTAAAGGCTATGATAATGTTTTTATTAACATTAGAAAAACTAAAAATCAGTTGGCTCCGAGCCTGAGAGTGAGGTCACCCAGAGGATGTCAATTTCAACCGACCGAAATGAAAAAGTACATAAGATCGGAGGTTTACCTTTCTTTTATGGTATACAAGAACAAGTCCTTAGTAGCGCTTTATCTTTTATTTTATAGCTGTCAAATTAAATATACATTTGTTATTTAGCAGAGCCCGGGACATGTACTGTACACAAAGCTGAACAATTGCAAGACGTTGCTCCGAGTATTTCTGTGGTCTACGGCAAGAGCCAAGTCGGAAGGAAAAGACATTCTCTGAATTTTCTTGAAGCAAGATAAATACAGAAGAGAAATACAGATGAAAGATGAAGTTGCTAACGGAGGACAGTGCCAGATTCCTCTTTTGTGGCTCGCTGAGGAACTGGCAGACGAAGTTAGTAGCAATCTTTTCCATTAAATCGAGCTGCATATATTTAGGTTGGTTTGTTTATAAATTTTATTTTACCCAATCTCAAATTTTCTATTTCAAAAAGAAATAAAAAAAAAATGTACTTAAATTCTCAAAATGATCCGCTTTAATAAATGTTAGCTAGCTGAGTAATCTGGGATGGTTGGTGTGCCCGAGGTTACGAGGGGGCAGTCAATTCTAGAATACAGGCTAAGGTACAAGCTCCTGTTTATAAGGCTGAAATATCCTTGTCGTTTGCCAAGAGAGGCTCTGATGCCAACTGCTCAGCAGGGTATCCAAACAGTACTAAATTCAATGTCTTTCTACAAGAACACAGTTAGGAAAAGATAAGCTGGGCTCCCATGCCGAATTTTTCCCCCTAGATGGGATCAGGCAGACTATAATGCTTGACTTGTTGTATATTCCAAAAGTCAAGTAACGTGATCGTCTTACTCTAGTTTTTCAAAAAATTAACTCCAGTCACACAAATTCCAAATCTCCCCGACCTCAAAAGAAGAAATTGAAGACTTGGAAACAGATTTCGCACTTGGTAGCTTTATATAACAAGCCTCTGCCACATGAAGAGACCCTGAATCTAAACAGGATTACGACAACAATGTGCTTAGAAGCATTGGTTTGCCATTTCCGGCAACTTTCCAGAGAATCTTAGCACCTGACGTCCCTTCAAAGAAAGTTTAAATTACTCTTAAGGGTTTTCACCAGGCAGCGGCCCCTTTCCTAAAATAAATAAAGTCTGCAAAAAGTGATGGAGTTTAATGTGTTCACCTGTCTTTTTGAACTTTTTTCCGAGTGATATGATTGATGCAGTTGTAGACTCGGCTACAGCGAACTTGGATTAACTTGTTTTTCTGGGGATGATGGATTAACCGGTGAGCTTGTTTTTGGCGGGGTAAAGACTAACTATTTAATATCAAGTGACAGACTTCACCTTAATAAATGCCGCCTTTGCCACTGTATTACATGGACGTCATCAGTACTAGCAATAATAAAATATAAATTGTAGCTACTTGATAATTGGGTGTAATGACTCCGTTTCCAAAAGACAAGACAAAAATTCTTTCTAATTCCTGGTGAGGGGGATGGTTTTCCTGCTGCTTCTTCAGCATCTGTTAAATGGTCTCTTCTAAAACAGAGTCCTTAGTACTGAATAGAGCTTATGTTAGATAATTAAGCTGTCCCTTTCCCATTAGAAATTACTTCCAATAAAAACAAATATTAAGATTATAAGGAACATAATGTGCACGACAAGGAAATACGGAAGCACGGAATTTGAAGGATGAAGGGGTCTTTGATGAGAAGAATGGGGGATTTGTAGATAGGCTCATTTATTAGAGCATCACAAGTAGGATCCATGACAGAAACCCGGGGCCATCTTTTAGAGAGTTTTCATCTAAGAGTATATATTTGTATTAGAACGCAGGTTGGGTTTCACATATCGCTACACACATACACTCTTTGTGGGATAAAGGCATCACACCTTAGTCACTAAAGCAGACCTGGCATAAGCTTAATTATTCGTTATCATGTCTCTGTACATAGCGCACAAAGCACCATATAGATAGAAAACAAAACTGCTATGGAACCCCATTCTCCTGGGAAAAACCTACCTGTCTTGAGCATATTGGTCTACAAGCAGTCCCTGATACAGTAATAGTGCTACAGCACTGGTTTCTCCAAAGGTCACTGTATTATTACCTGACTATAATCTGATAAGAAAGGGGAATCTCTCTCCTTGGGGAGAGAACCATATAGGTGTGTGGGGATTTGTAATGGCATTTTTGCACCCCACTAGGCATCTGCATATTACAAGGCATTATGGGAAAAGAGCTGAAAGCTAAAGCGTCCTCTATTGGATGTAACTAATCCTACATTTTCAGCTCTTTTCCCGTAATGCCTTGTAATATAATCTGCTAAAACAGTCTAAGGGAGTGTGTACTAATGATATACACTGTATAGTGCACAAATGATAAATATGATGTTAAAAGCTTATTATACTATAATACTGTAAATATGCAATATTATAATATAGTAAATATGCATAAAGCAGTATTCTGACAACATAAAGGGGTTTTATCATTTCATAAATTGATGGCATGGGTCATACCTCTGGGAGCCTCATCCATCTCGTGAACAGGGTCCCAAAACTCCCGACTCAGAATGGAGAAGTGGTGCATCTTACAAGATCACTCTTCATTCATTTCAATGGATGAACACGGCACAACAGTTGTGGGGACTCATTCTTGAGGTAGGTGCAGGTCCCACAGGTGGGACTTACGCCTACTTCAAATCAATGGCATATCCTAACAATATGCCGTTACTGTATGAAATTATAAAATTCCTTAAAAAAGTACAAAGATAGGATATGCTAAAATTTCTTTAGCTGGGATTTCATCATTGAAATCCTGTGATTCCGAGAAGAAAAAGGCCATGGCTTCTTTGGCACTTCCTCAGATTAGTGCTGCTCTAGACCAGGTACTTTTCAGAAAACTGCCTGATAACCCTATTCATGTAAAGGGTGGTGTCTTATAGTACCTGTATAGCACTGGATAAGCTATCACTCAACAGTGAACTACAGGCAATAGTCTACTGCCTGTGATATACCGGAAACATAAACCCATACTTACCGCTCCCATCACCATTGTTCCAGTGCTGCCAGAGCTCCAGTGTCCTTGTCCCAGACTAATGATGTCACGTTACATGACACTGCAGCCAACCACTGGCCTCTGTGGTCACATGCTGTACATGCAGGCGTGTGACTGTTGAGGCAAGAGACTGGGTGCAGCATCATTTGATCCATGAACGTGATGTCATCAGTATGGGATCAAGGTGGAAACACCTGAGCTCTGGCAGCGCTGGAACGGTGGTAATGTGATGGGAGAGGTAAGTATGGGTTAATTTTTTCTTTACACACAGTGGAAGGAAGTAGGGAGATTTAGAAAAGTATTGGAAACCCCCTTTAAAAGGGTTGTACAAGTCAGAACAAAAAATATTATGATGATCCTGAGGTCAAATTAAAAAAAAAATCCTATTCTTACCTTCCCCCGGTCCTCGGTTCCAGCACTGGGTCTCTCCGGTCTTCTGTTTACAGTCTGCTACTTCCAAACGGGCAGGCCACCACCACAGTGGCTGATTAGCTGCAGTAGTCACATGCCTCTACTTACATCACTGTTTAGAGCTATTCACTTCCGAACGGTGTAAATGAGTGGTCAATCGGTGGCTGCGGCAGTAGTGTGCCCATTTGGAAGTAGAAGACTGCAAACAGAAGACTGGAGACACCCAGTGATGGAACCAAGACTGGGGGAAGGTGAGTATAGGATTTTTTTTTTGGCCCTGGAGCATAATATTATTTTCTGTCATGGACAACCCCTTTAAGTTTTAATGCCAAGAATTAAGGGCTAATTGATCGATTCTCTTTTTTACAGGTTTTTAATATTCTATTCAGTGTTTGCTTTAACTAGGTCATTAAATCTCTTTTAGAGATACCAACAAATTACCAATTTAATTTGGGTGTCTGGTATTATTAATAACAAAAATAGCATTGCAGACTATTCTCATGCCGTCAAAAATACCAGATGCTTATGCAGGGCTGTGGAGTCGGCAAGCCAAAGCCCTGACTCCGACTCCTCAATTTCCAAAACCTCCGACTCCTGACTCCCCCATACACGGCGGCGCATGTTTAAGTGATAACTTTACTGTAGTAAAATGGTAACATCAGGCTGTTTATCACCTTATGATACAATAATCAAGCTATTTAGGTAGAACAGACACTGACAAGCAAAAGCGTAACAATGTTTTGATCTTTTGAACACTTGTGGGTAGAGTTGAAGAAAAAGCTGTATTTGTATCCAAGTCCAGTCTGCACCAACATTGGGAATGTGTAGAAGAGACCTGGGATCAAATTTTGGTCAAAAAAAAGCTTGAATCTGATTCAGAGCCCAGAAGGATTCAGGCAGTATTGAAAACCAAAGGTGGATTTCCCAAATACTAACAAAATAATAAAAATAAAAATTTAGATTTTTAGGAGCAAAACAGGAACAATGGAGTTACAGGAAAGAATCTGCAGAACTAAGCAGATGCTAAATAATTGCATTATACATTTATGTATAAGATAGGAAAAATTACGGTATATAAAATACAGTAGCCTCATGTACTAAGCTGTAGTGGATGGTGAGATATGGAGCCTGAAAGTCACAAGTTCAAAACATTGTTACCCTTTTGCTTGTCAGTGTAAAATATATTTATTGGATATGACTTTAGAACACAAAAAAATTGTAAATATGCAAAACACTGCAGGAACATTTGTGAAGTCTCTGAATTTGTTCTGAGAAATAGTATTGTCTCCATCAGATCCTGCATACATGACCTCACATCTGATCTCATTATTTCCAGGCTAGAGAACGGCCTCTCTACACTAACTTGGGGGCAAAGCGGTGACCACAGGGGCAACATCTCTAACAATGTCCGGGGTATAAAGGAATTGCCTCAGTCACAGTCAGGTTTGATGAATGGTTGATCTTCTACTTCTTTGAAAGCAGGTGAAACATTTTGCTGAAATCTGTTTGCCCTGGGGGCGGGATCTTTTCCCCTGGGGCAGCGCTTTGCCTGCTGCATGTCATCAATTACACTCCGCATGTGATGAGGCTGAAGATATGGGAGCAGTCGCACTGGCCGGACCTGATTCCTCTAGCTCTTTGCACTGCATTGAACTAACTGGACCAACTTATATATTTTGGGAGTCGGAGTCGGTCCATTTTATGACGACTCCTGCATAATAGGCACTGACTCCACAGCCCTGTGCTTATGTGAATAGAGTCCTGTAATTATTTTTGGGATAGCTGGTTGACCCACACCTCCACCGTGCTTTCTTTTCTAAGAATACATGTAAGGGTAATAATTTGAATACTGACTTTATGATAGAAATCTGCTGAGTGCAACTTACTTTAACAACTCCATGCTCATGCATAGTTATGCAGTTATTAGCGTCCTCTGAGAGCTGATACAAAGCTTGAGCTGTAGCACGGTGAACGGCAGGGTCACTTGATTTCAGGTACCGTACCAGAGGAGCCACAGCGTTAGCTTCTCCAAATGCCACTCTATTATTTCCCCATGTGCAGCAACGTGAGATGGCTTCGGCCAAGTGGCGCCTCAATTTATCATCCGTCTAGAGGAAACAAAGCAGATAATGTACTTTTTTTTCTAAGCAAGGCTTAGACTATACAAGTTACTTTTTAAAATTTTCCTTTCAAAAGAGAAGTCATAATTTTCTTAAAAGGTCCCTTGGTGGGTAGATAATGCTTAAAAAACATGGAGAGCTTTTCACGCTGTGGTAAAGAAAGTATTCACGTTATTGGCTTTCCATGACCAAGAAGAGAGAGGTTGTCAAGGCTTAGGTGCCATCAAATCTTATGAATGAAATGTTATCTTGGGTTTTATTGCTGTTTTCAGCATGATGTTTTCCCGTAGAGGGAGGCAGACATCGACTTGCTAAAAAAATGTTAGCAGCCAGGTGTCATGGGAGTGATAGGAGTGAGACGCAGGGTTAGGAGCTTGTTACCGCAGTCTCACAAACAGATCATTTTTCAATTATAGACTCACATATTAACATTCATATTATGTAACAACCTACTAAAATATGATATAAACTCAGGACCTTTTAGGAATTTATGCATTATTATATGCCAAAAACTACAATGGTGTACCAAATAAGAACTGACTGGTGGATTAGAAACATGAAGCGGTTAATAATTGAATGGAAATGTGAGGAAAAATATTTTCTATAGCAAGTTTCCAATAACTCATTGGAAACAGCATTGTTTAATCATTAGAGATTATAGTAACATATACAGTATATATAATGTATTATTATTATTGTTACACCATAAAATAACATTGTAACAACAGAATCAAATGTACAGGAAATCAAACACATACAAGCCATTTAACAACTCTGAAAATCCAGAAACCTATGAGATAACTTTACTGTTCCAATCCCTTTACATATTGAATTAGGTAGAAAACAGCACAAGCCCCATAAGGTGCATGGACAGGGGTTAACTTTATGAGATAACACCTTTAACACATAATTAGTCAGTATTCAGTACTTTTTGGCAAAGTTAAAAGCCTGGGAACATAGATCTCCACTGGGGTCTCACAAATATATATGATGTCTCCATACAACTTCTGGGGTGTACAGAGCCAACTTAGGCACAAATGGTCTACTATGGGATGCTAGAGTTTGTCTCCAAATTCATATGGAGAAACACAATTTTTTCTGACATCTTTCATTAGATATATTAAATTTGACAAAAACAAAAATTGTGTTCCATCACACTCTGCATTACTAGGAATATTTCCATGATACTGCACACATCAAGCCTGGCAAAGCAGTCAGTCCCCTCTTTGTTGTGCTGATCGGTGGTTGTCCACCACTGACAATTTATTAATATTATTTTATGCATTTATTAAGCACAGAGATTATCTTCAGTCACAGAAGTCCCAGTCTCCATTAGAGCTTACAATCTAATTTTCAGATTTAACCCATCAGTGTGTGTTTTTGCAGTGTTGAAGGAAATAAGAGAACCTGGAGAACACCAATGGAAATATGCAGAGAACATACCAACTCCATACCATACACTTGGTCGGATTTAAATCCAGGCCCAGTGCTGCAAGGCAACTAGACAGACTAATGACAGGGCATATATACCATAGTTGCCAACTTTTGAAATCGAAAAAGCAGGAGATCCTAGAGGGCGGCGCGTGGAGTGTGCCGCCCTAAAAATTTGCATGGACACGCCCATCTTGTCGGTGTGCCACGCCCCTTCAAAAGCCACACCCACTCCACCTAACTGCATAACGGCTTTGTAAGAAAGCCAGGTAGATGCCCTTATAGCCAGGTAGTAGCCCCCCCATAACCAGTAGAGCCCCTTACAGGCAAGGTAGAGCCCCCTTGTAGCCCAAGGAGAATGCCCCCTCTAAGCCAGGGGAGGTAGAGCCCCCTCAGTAGCCAGGTAGAGCCCCCCTCTGTTGCCATATGAGCCAATTTTGTAGCCAAGGTAATGCCCCCCTTTGGTAGCCAGGTAGTGTCCCCCATTGAACCCGAGGGTAGTTGCCACCCTCTGATTGCCAGGTAGACCCCCATTGTTGGCATGTATATGCCCCCTTTGTTTAGCCGGTAGTGCCACCTCTGTTGCCAGGTAGAACACGCCCCATTGTAAACAGGTAGTGCCCCCTCTGTTTGCCCAGGAAAGACCCCCCATTGTAGCCAAGTAAGTGCCCCCCTGTTGCCATTAGACCCTCCCATTTGTAGCCAGGAAGAGCCCCCCTAAGACTAAATAAAAATAAAAATAATAAAGTCCACTTACCCTCACCAGCTCACCAGTCTCAGCGTCGCAGGGCAGTACCACACGCCCCGCGCGTCCACTCCCCCTGCACACAGAGGTGTATGTACAGCGCCACCGGCGCTGTACATACAGTGGGAGAAGGGTAGGAGTGAAACGAATCCCTCTGCTTCTCCCTGTACTGGCTGACTGACAGTGCGGCTTGCCGGCCGGCACAAGTCCGTGAACCGTCCGGCGGGTGAGCGGTCCGCTGCGGCCGCTTCACCCGACCTGTAGAGCGCCGCGGCGGCGCCAGAGTAGCTGCACCAGCGCTACTCTTGCGCTGGGTCCCCCTCCGCTGGCCTCTGGCGGCGGAGGAAATGCCCAACTCTGCCGTGAGGGCGGGGGGGGGGGACCCCCACTAGCAGGACCCCCCCCCCCCCCCGCCAAAAAAGCGGGAGAGATGGCGATGTATGAAATAAATTTGAACCCAAAGTTTACATCCACTATATAAAAAGACACATAGCATGTTTTTCTCACTATCAGACCTGAAATCAGAAATTAAGCCCTTTACCCCGGTTTTAGATTTACCAAATGACTTTATATTTTGGTGTGTGCACTGCTATATTGAAGGGGCTGTTTCACCATACTGTTTTACAGAGCCACAGCCAGTTTCAGGATCACACTTCCTGGTTAATCTGTGGGTGGTTCTATATCAGTGATCTCTGCTGTTCCTAGCTGATCCTGATAGAGGGGCATGAGTGCTGGGGATTTGTAAACTGAAGTTTACAAGGCTACAGTGACCCAATAGGTTAAAGCTTGTCAGTAAGTAATGTAAACAAGTTCCAGCAGGGAGTAAGATCACCATCCTATCCACTGCTGAGTCCTATGAGAGCAGAGAGAGGTGTCTGGTAACTAGGGAAGTTTGTGTGCAAAAGTAGGAGATAAGATCTGCTCCTAACTCTGAAGAAAAGCAAAATCAGAACAGCAATGTATTTGGTAAATCACAGTTGTGGGTGTTTGTTGCCAGTGTGCTTTTTTAATTTTGGAAGAAATAAACTTACTGTTTATTACCACATACCGACTCTGGAACTTAGTGGCGCGTTTTATCCTGAATTTGGACAGCTAGCCCGGAATATCCGTTTTGTTGCTATATTGTATTTATGGTAATCGTCTTTATTGTAGCGTTGCCTACAATGTTTTAAAAGCTAAACAATGAGATGGGGAAACCCCCTTTACACTTGTTTTTTCACGAAGAATTCCCAGAGCCAACTTCAGAGATGCATAGCCATAACATAGTGTTGCCATCACTATACCTTCTGATGGTATTAGTGCGCTCTAATGGAAAAAAAAAGTCTATTTTGGATTCATCAGACCCTTAAAGTGTTTACTTTCTCAATTTAGCCAAGAAAAAATTGTAATCAAACCTCAGAAACGGTATCTTTCAAGTCCTTCAGTGCTGTTTCATATCTCTTAGTGTTTATTACAATAAGTACAGCACAGTTTGTAATATAGCCGAAGACAAAATGGGAGAGTGATCAGGAACAGAGCCAAGTGTCAGAAAAAGGAGTAAAATAACAGGAACCAGATAATTAACCCAAAGGGCAAGGCAGAGGCAATATCCAGGATCCATGGATCAGGATCAACCAGGAACAATAACATAGGGAACAAAAGTCAAAACAGGACTGAACACAATCAACAGGCACTGCATGACTGGATGACCATCCTCAGGGTGCCAGGCCTGACATCATTTTTGGGTGCTGGTTACCCTAGTAACCTGATGCCACTTTTTAGTCCGCCATGGTCCCAAATACCAGGGCTTTTGCAGAAGATGGGACACAGCGATGGAACTGGATAAGGTTACAAACCCCTTAAAGCAGTGTTTCTCAACTCCAGTCCCCAGACCCACTTAGGCTATGTTCACACGGCTTAAAATGGGCCGTATTTCGGTCGGTCCGATAATTACGCGCAGGAAGTGCCGCTAAATTACTGGCCGAAAACGGCCCATTCATTACGGTCATTCAAAGTTCTCAT
The DNA here is from genome assembly GCA_025379985.1 of Phyllomedusa bahiana. Taxonomy (NCBI): domain Eukaryota; kingdom Metazoa; phylum Chordata; class Amphibia; order Anura; family Hylidae; genus Phyllomedusa; species Phyllomedusa bahiana. The sequence continues at coordinate 12,382 of JAODAL010001177.1, read as the reverse complement.
AGAGAACTATGGCGATTACGTCCTCCTCTCCCCGCTCGCGAAGGCCGCCGGGCGTGGAGATAATTGACATGTCACTTTCTAGCGGCGATACGCATGATTGTCATATGGCCGGCCAAGTGGCCCCCCGCTCTCTCATCCCGCCACTCCCGCCCCCCCCACACAGCTCCCCGTAATTGCGGGGCGAAATTACGCCCCGCAGTTAAGCCGTGTGAACATGGCCTAAGCAGTCCCAAGTTTTCAGATATAAATATAATTATGGTCACGCATTCTGTTCTGTGGAGAGATACTGAAAACATGACCTGTTGGTGGGTCTTGAGGACTGGAGTTGAGAAACACTGCCTTAAAGGGTGACTCCTTTTAAGTCCCGAAATAGTTGACAGATACTGTGAATACATTAACCGATGTCCGTTTTTCCTGATTCTGCTTAGAGTATTTCTCTACAATAGAAATCATGTGCTAAATGAGCCATTGCAGCCAATATGTAATGTCTTATTTGTATGCCTCTGGCCATAAGGTGCTCAGTCATAACATTGCACTACATTCATGGTAATGATTTAGTGGTTTGGAGAAGTAACACGGCAAACATTTCTGGTTTATTAGCAGTTTATTGAAGTGATATCCTATGCTCTGAGCCTGAATATCCAAAAATTTGTCTTTTCTTAGCATAGCATCTTGGCATTTAGGACAAGTCATTTCCGGGATTCCCATTCTCATTGCAGTACATATGGCAATTGTAGCTAAACATGTCTAACCATCATGGAATCACATGCCAGTCAACATTTGGACCATTAATTCAGATACAAGGTTTGTGTTCACATACATACCGTGTGTGTCAGTGCGGATAGCAAGGGGACCACTCCATGATCCGTTATGACTGCCAAATTCTCCTCGTCCTTGGCTATGTTGGTTATAGCTGCACACACACTCGCCAGCACTTCATTGTGTTCTGATTTCAACAAGTTTACGATTAGTTCCAAACCACCAACAAATGAACGAACCATTTCACCAGCGTCCTAAAATAGAAAGTCATTTAGGATAATCATCGTTCACTTAGGAATTATATTAATATAAAGGGCTGTGTAAATAACCATCTATGCTTTTATAGTCCTAAGACCTAATGTAGTCTTAAGGTACTTTAACAGAGATCACCGGCTTCTGCAGTACAAGTGTCTAAACCATATGTTCCAGCAGAAAAAAATTCAGTTTTGCAAAGCTAGTGCAAGAGAAGAAAATGGCAATACTGTGAGTGGGCAGAACAGAGTATAGTAATATAAAATGTACATTGCCTAATGTTATAATAATCCTGGACAGATCTAATGCCGTTCTGAATGCTGTTTTATAGTGTATATCAGTTCTCTATATTTTGATATCACCGATAGGTGGTGGCTCCAAATACATTTTAGTTCACAAATTTATAGGGGTTGTCCAGGAATAGAAGAAAGGAACCGTGTTTTTTTGTTGTTTTTTTTTGTGGGGGGGAGGGGGAGGGGTGGAAACAGCGCCACACCTGTTCATGGGTTATGTCAGGCCCTGAAGTGCTTTGCCATTCACTGCAATTTGAGACACAGATCACAGACAGATGTGGCACTGTTTCTGGAAAAAAGCAGACTGTCTTTTTAGTCATTAACAACCCATTTAAATGAGACCTATTAATCTGTTAGGTGATTTTGCTTTTCTATCTTAGAGCAGAATATGCTAGAGGGAAAGAAGCTGAGCTCATGTATATATAAAGGTAATATGATAGAGTAAGAGAAGCTGAAAGGCTGTGATGAATAGGGGTTTATATGATAGAGGGAAGAACTGAGGGCTGTGATATATAGGTTATATGATAGAGGAGAGAACTGACTCTTTGATATCAAGGGTATATGAATGAGGAGATAAGCTGAGCTCTGTGATATATAGGGTTAAATGATAGAGGAGAGTAGCTGAGGTCTGTGATATATAGGGTTAATAGATAGAGGAGAGAAGCTGATTCTGATATATATTTCATATTTCATAGTTTGGTAAGGCCGAAAAACAGACAAGACGTCCTCAGTTCAGTTCAGCCTGTTGTGCGTAAGGTGTTGATACCAAAGGAAGGCAAAAACCCCAATGAGGTAGAAGCCAATTGTCTTCATATTAGGAAAGAATTCCTTCCACGACTCCAATCTGGCATCATAAAAATCCCTGGATCAATGACCCCTCTGCCCTCTCTCAGAATCCTAGACACTATAACTTTGTATAGTATTATCACCAGACATGCATCCCAAAACCCTTTTTTGAACTCCGTTTTGAATTCAACCATGACAAGTCCCTCTGGCAGAGAATTCCATAGTCTCACTGCTCTTACATAAAAATCCCTTTTTCTATTGTTATGGAGAAACTTTTCGTTCTTCAAGACGTAAGAGGATTTCCCCCTGTTCCCTAATACAGTCCATGGATATAAAAATAAATCTTTGGAGAGATGTCAATATTGACCTCTGATGTATTTAAACATATTTATATTTCCCCCCGAAGCCGTCTTTCTCTAAACTAATAACCCTAATCTGCTAATCTTTCTGGGTACGGTATCTCACCCATCCTTTTATTTACTTTCGTTGCCACCTATGTACCTGTATTACAAGCACTACATGTCTTTCTGTGCCTGGTGCCCCAAAACTGTACACAATATGCCATGTGTGGTCTAACCAGTGACTTGTATAATGGGAGTCTAATGTTCACAACAGTGCCTCAATGCCCCTTTTAATACACCCCAGATCCTATTAGCCGTAGGCAGCTGCTGCTGACACTGGCTGCTACAATTAAGTTTACTGTCCACTCAGGATTCCCAAGTCTCTCCATGTCACTTTGACCCAGCAATTTTCTATTTAGACACAAGTAAATCATGTAATGTGATTTCTCTTCCCCATTTGCATAACCTTGCATTTATCAGTGTTAACCTCATCTGCCTTTCCCTGCCTCAGAGGCCTCCAGCTAACCATATCCCTTTGTAATAATACATTATCCTCAATTGTGTTGATACTTTACAAGCTTAGTACCGTCTGCAAAGATCGATATTCTACTGTGTAATCCCTGTGTAATGATCATTAATGAAAATTTAAAGAGGATAGGCCCATACTGACCCTTGTGGTACCCCCACTAGTAATCATGACATGCCAGTCCGAGGTATTTACCGATAATTACTACCCTATTGTTTTTCTATCATGAGCCAGTTGCTTACACCCACTAGCACACATTTTCCCTCCATGTCCAAGTCATTCTCATATTATTTACCAACCTTTAATTGTGCACCGTATCAAAATGCTTTAGAAAAATCTAGATATAGACATCCGTGCCTCACCCCGATCCCGTCTAGCACTGACTTCCTCAAAGAAGCTGATGAGATTAGTCTGACAGGACCGATCCTCATGAACCCATGCTGAACTTCGTTAGCCAACATTTAATTTCAGTGAAGATAACTCCATGATATCATCCTCTGAGAAAAAAACCATCAAACATTTTTAACCCACAACAGAGGTTAAGCTTACTTGGCCATAGTTGCCATTATCACTTTTGACCCCATTTTGAATATTGGCACCATACATTTGCTATGCGCACATCCTTTGGGACATACCCCGTTATTAGAACAGTCCCATAAATATTAAGAATAGGGGCCTATCATGACATCACTTAACCCTCCCTTAAGACAAGTGGTGTATCCATCTGGACCTGGGGATATTTCTATTTTAATCTTTCCTAAGGCGTAGCTGCACATTCTTCCTGTTAACAAGAAACTTTTAAGTTGTAGTTTACCTCATCCCTATGTATCAACAGAAGGCATCACCTGCGGTTAAATACAGTGGAGAAAAAAGTGTTTAATAGTTTTGCCTTTTTTTCTCATGCGTCCTCTACTGTCCTTCCTCCCGATCAGTAATTTTTTCAAAGGCCAACATTTTTCTGTTTAATCTTTTTACTATTTATATAGTAAAAAATATTTTGTGTATTTATTAACTTTCTATAGCAATATTCTTTCCGTCTCCAGCTTGCTTCCTTTATCTGTTATTTTTACACACTTTATTTTTTTCCCTATAGCTTTATAAGCGCCTCTTCCACACCCTCCTGTTTTTAGTAGAGTGAAACGCTTTCTTTTTGTTTTTTATTGCCTCTTTTTACATCCCTGTTGAATCCACATTGGGTTTTTTTCCCTGTTTCTAAGTATTTATTACCATAAGTAATGTTCCTCCGTCACAGTGGTAGCTAGGTGATTTTAAAATATCCCATTGTACTTTTTGATTCTACTACATATTTAAACACATTTGTCCCAGTCAATATACGGTTTAGGCCTCCCTAAGCAGAATAAAATTGCCTTCCTAAAAGTTCAGGTGTTTTTTGTGGCATCCTTGACCAAAAATTCTATTGAAAGGAAAAATGGAAATTTATTATATTGATAGTTCACTATTCCCTAGGTTCCCCTCAACCTGAACCTTGGTTACTCAGTCCAGTCTATTAGTCAATATTAATCTAGAAGGGGCCTTCCTCTAGTCGGATTCTTGCACCCCATTTTGGCAAAGGTAGAATTATCATAAGTATATTGACCAAAAACCAGTTTCCATTGTGATAGCTAACAGTTCAGATTCCCAATTGATGTCTGGATAGTTAAAAGTCCCCATAAAATACCTTATTCTGTAGCCGACTCATCATTTGCCCTGAGGAGTACATCTTCAATGGGTTCTGTTATATTTGGGGGCGAATAGCAGACCCCGATTAGTATTATATTGTTGTTGTTACGACCCAATATTTACCCATAAGATTCCCACCTTTTCACACCTTACCTATAACTTCCCCGCAGTGTTGGCTTACAGACAGGATATTACTTAGACAGAAAGACACCTCCCCCCCCTTCCGTTTTGACGTCCCCTTCTAAAATAGACTGTAACCCTGCAAGTTAACCACCCAGTCGTAGCTCTCGCCATGCCAGTATCTCCGATTATCCCCACTCAATGTCATATTATTCATCAGCTATTAATAATTCTAGGTTTAATTTTATTTTGTTGGTTCAACTCCTGGCATTGGTCAGCATGCAATTTAGAGATGTTTCGAATTTTTATTCCTTTCTCCTGATCTTTTTTAACTATTGCTAACAACCCCCTCCCTCCACTTGATCCACCCACTGTTTTATGATTCCTAATTCCCCAGCTCTCTATCTTCACTAACTTGCATGCTATATGTTAGTTACCCTCACCCCCCCATCCTAGTTAAATATTCCTCAACTTCCTCTGCCATTTTGTCCCCAAAATAGCTGCACAACCCTCCCGCATTTAGGTGCAGCCCGTCCCAAGTATAGAGTCTGGAGCAAAGACAGAACACAGCCCATTTTCCAAAAAACCAAATCCCTCATTCCTACACCAATTTTTGAGTCCACTTATTTCACCACTCTAATCGTCCCGCTGCCTCTCAGTGGCCCCCGAGTTTTTTGAACAAGGTATATTTCTGAAAATATTACCTCTGGAGTCCTTGCCCTGAGCATTTGGCTAAGGTCCCCTGAAATCATTGTTACGACAACTCCACCTACCTCTAACTTTGTCATTAGTACCAGATGTCACCGCTCATGGACAGCTGGATTCTCACCAGCCCCCACCCAGCAATTCTGTCAGCCCGATCACGCGATATTTCGAACCCGGCCCCAGGTAAACAACCTACTGTTGCGACGATCCCGGTCTTTGTGGCAGATTGCCCCTGTCTGTGCCCCTAATAATGAGTCCCCAGCAACCAAGCCCACACCTGTCTATCCTGACCTGCACCTCCTATTCCCACTTAACTGAGCAGACAGGGGTTAGGTGTCTTGCTGCAAAGCAGTGCTAATTTTGAGCTGATATCGCCCCTCATACCGCCATCTTGGCAAATTTGAGTTGGGTGTAAGCCAAATCAGACTCACCTCCCTGACACTCTTAACTCTTCTTCCCATCACCCTTCTTTCTGACTGTTACCAGCAGCCAGCTGCCCTCATTGTCCTGAACCTCCATGTCTACTTACCCTACCCCAGCATCTATCAAACACCTGCTATGATTGCTACAGTGGGCAAAGCCGGCTCGCTTCCCCAGTTTGGCAATGGATCTCAGTGTCGCCACTTGCTCCATTTAGATCCAGGATCCGGGCTTCTAAATGGGCCAGTGTCCCACATCTTGCACAGCAGTATGCCCCCTTCGAACTGTTTGCTCCAAGATGGATACATTGCACAGGTTGTGCACTGGACAGCATTGTCCAACATGGAACTCATGGGGATGTTACCAAAAAGAAATAAGACTAAATTAAATAATAATTAATACTAATTACTGTCCCCTCTAAACTCTCCAAATCTAAAGTTCTCTTCAATCTCAAGTCCTCCAACACTTAACACAAAACACACTTTACGGAAAACGACTCGCAGACTCTTCACTCGTCAGAGAATACTCAGTTTTAAACCTTTCCCAACACATCTGCTGTTTGGCTGTGCTTGCAGAAGCAAAAATATATAGTGGTTTATATGAAAGAGGGAAAGAAGCTGAGCCTCTGTGATATATAGGTTATATATAGAGGGAGAGAACTGAGTCTCTGGATATATAGGTTATTATGATAGAGGAGAGAAAGCTGAGCTCTGTGATATAAAGGTATAAATGATAAGAGGAGAGAGAGCTGAGCTCTGTGATATATAGGGTATTTATATGATAAAGGAGAGATGCTGAGCTCTGTGGATATATAGGGTTTATATGATAAATGGAGAGTAGCTGAGCTCTGTGATATATAGGGTTATATGATAGAGGGAGAGAAGCTGAGCTCTTTGATATATAGGGTTATATGATAGAAGAGAGAAGTTGAGCTCTATAGGGTTAAATGAGAGGAGAGAAGCTGAGCTCTGTTATATGATAGAGGAGAGAAGATTAAGGGGGATTTGTCCCCCATCGGCAGGTATTTCAACAGTTTTTACAGTTTTGAAAGTCATCTGTAAACCGGCTGTCAAACTTTATCACGGACCTTAGGGAAAATCCGTGCAGCAGTCCCCACTGCACGGATTTTCCACTGGACATTTTTTTAGACTGCTGGTGGTCCGAAAAAGATTGAACATGCTCATTCTTCCGCCCGGTTTTCAGGCGGAACATGAACATGTCAATGCGAAGGGGGAGGGCTTTTCTCTGCAAAGCACAGAGAAAAGCTAGCCCCCTGCGGCCGTGGACACGGCAGCAAATACTGGTCAGATAACCTGACCGGTATTTGCTCTGTGTCGTGGGGACATGCCCTAACTCTTTGATTAATAGGATTATATGGATAGAAAGGAAACTGAGCTCTGTGATATATAGGGTTTTAATGATGAGAGAAGAACTGAGCTCTGTGATATAAAGGGTTATATGAGAAGAGGGAGAGGAGCTGGCTCGTGATTATATAAGGTTATATTGTAGACCAAGATGGTGTGTTCAATCGTCTCCCACTATGCCTCAGAAAAGACCGGGGGTCCAAAGAACATAAGAAACGGAGACAAAATAGGCGCCCAAATATAGTGTAATATATTCCACTAAGGGTAATAATATATTGGATATATACGCTCACCTGAGCTTGTTGTACAGGATATGGTACAACTCATACAAATTGCATGTAGTTTATCTTCAAAGATCGCTGCCAGAGCCCATCCAATATCACTCTAACTCCACACCGCAAGGCAAGAGGGTAATATATACCACCTTATGTCTGCTCCTGATTTATCAGTTGCAGACTCCAGTAGAGGTATAACTAGCGCTCGTGAAAAAAAAGCCTTTCCGTTCTTTTTATGGAAAGAATCAAATTCCCATCGATATTGTGAGAATTTTTATTCTTTAAAAACCGCAACAATATAAAATCAGATTTAAAAGATAACCTCTACGCGTTTCGCACGCCTCGTCGCGCGCTTCCTCAGGAGTTTGAGCATAACAAGATATACATCATAACTTTATAGTCCACACAAGACCCACCCCTTCCTTAATTACAACCAATCCTATCCCATAACAAATATATATAGGACGTTTTGCAACCTTAACCCACATTGCCCACTCATTAAAGAAACATTCTGCTCCATACTAAAATAACCCAATATCATCTTTTAACAAAATAACCATGTGGGTTTATACTCACACATATTTAAATTTATACGATGCTATAGCTTCTTTTCACAACCGCTTCTGCCAAAAAACCAGCATCTCACCGGAAGGGAAGTCACGTCATAGTAAGGCACCGCGGATCACTGTCCCGCGGCTCCGTCTTTGTATAACCGCGCGCATGCTGTATGGCCATTACTTCGCCAGAGACACAAGAGACACCAGCCTAGATTCCTTTGAACACATTTAAAAGGTGCAGAGTACATGAATAAATATAACAACGGTAAATTCATCTAAACTAAACAATAAAACCCTCATTTGGCAGGTAAAAGCATAAATATAAATTTCCAATTTAAAATATTATGTATAAATGAAACCTAATTAGATTGACTTCCTTGGCCCGCATTTAAACCTTCTTGGACTCAACGTGTTTAATTTAAAATCCAATACATTTCTTTGTTTTGATCAGGTCTGGAGTCCCTAATCTCTGAATGAATCTCTGAAATAAAACTATAGGCTGTACTTTTAGATGATAAACATTTTTCGGCATGCTCCTATCCCAACACATTCGCAAGGGAACTGTATACTTGTTTTAATCTTATTCTACTAAATCTGTGGTTAATCATCCCTGGGGAGAGTTTTGGTGGTCGTATCTCTCCAACGGACTGTTTTCAAACACTACAGGTGATGAATACACCACATATGATGATCACAATTGAGATTACTCTTAATCTTAAAATTTCTCCCTTGTAGAAGTGGATACAAATTCTGTCCCATCCAGCAACAAATTGCAACACTTGCATGTGGATATTGCACTTTTTAACTTTCCTCCCCCATGTTTCATCTCTCTTTGTTGTTTACTTACGTAACTTTAACTTGATCATTATTTCTCTGTCGTGATGGGGCGACAAGTTCCTTAGAGTTTTGGCCCTCCTATAACCTTTATTTTTTGGTCTATGGGATATGATAGCCCCAGAAAACCATAGATTATAATTGTCCGTAGGTGAAACAACCAAATCCCAATAATAAGTAAGGATCCTAAGAAGGTTCATATTAGGACCAGCGATCATATGCAGCAGTAGCTAAAACAAAATTGTAATCCTAAGAGGTCAAGTGAGAAAAAATACAGCTGCAACGTAAAGTTAGAGCCCTGTCTTTAAGCTCTAAGAAGTAGGACCACAGGGACTGAAAAGGTTGCCTCCACTCCCCTTGAATATCAAATACGTCAACTATACAGTTTCATTGACAATACTTTGGTTCGAATGAATCTTTTTACCTCTTTAAACAGCAGCCTTTTTGCCGTGTAACACCACATTTATCCACTCAACAATAGAAATATTATCATCTCAGGTGAGGAAATGACATATTACCTTCGGCTCAGAATGATCTAACAAATTCGTCTTATTTTTTTTTAGGCTCAATCCCAATTTAACATACACAAGGAATACACAGGAAACATTTTTCAACTCCATATTTCCTACATGAACACGATAACAAAGAAATTAACAAAAAGAGGAGCAAGAGGGCCGCCCGAGTAGTTCGGAGGAAGGCGTGACAATTCAGACTCCAAAAAAAACAGAAATCGAAAAATGATGAAGAAATCCCTGGTTAAAATATTTAACCTTTCAGATTATGTGCTTACTTCGGAGGAATATAATGTCCTCCAGAAAGGACTTAACTTTTGCCCTGACGATGGGATAGATTCTTTTGTAGTCTTTAGAGACTTACAAAAGTTCGTTAGAAAGCTTACCCTAAGTAGGTTTTTTTTAACTATACAAAAATAAACACAAAAAATAGTACACGCACCATAAATCCCAAGCATGGTGAAACATCAGTACTTCTACTAAGGTCCACGATTTTACCCATCTGGGCTCAGGGGAAAATCATATCGGGGCTCTTTAGCCGGGGGTTAGTTTATGGACGACCTGGGAATATTAGAAAAAAAAACCCCAAAGGTGGGAATCTAACAAAGGCCCATACAGAAGCGGGTCACATCCTAAAAGAAAATACCGCATATTTAAAACGAAATGCGTTGATAAGGCGGGGCGATAGTAGTACAGAAAGCAGAGGTATAATAAAAGTGAAGCCCTTAGAATTTTGGAGATTGTAGAAATTATCAGAAGAGATGGGGGAGTCTACGCTATTTCCTGGCACGAGACACCTTTTGTGACATTTTTGAGAGAGGCTCATTCGGAAGGTACAATAAATCGGAGAGAAATGGATAGTCTGATTATTAAGAACCCGAAAATACCTTTCTTTTACCATCTCCGAAAGTGCACAAGATCTAGTTCAATCCACCAGGGCTGACCCATATTCTCGGGGATTTGACTCTTCTGCACTTTCTAAACCTATCTAAATACCTAGATATACATTTTCAGCCATAATTAAAATCTTTGAAGAGCCACTTAAAGGACGTCCGACCGATAATCATCAGGGAGGTGACCAGATATGTTGGTTTGGATTCATATCTTTTTTTGACTATGGACGTGTTTCGTAGGTTTATACTCCAATATTAAACATACCTTAACGTCCAAGCCGTTAGTCTATATCTGGAGGGAGATACGAATATGTCTGCAAATAAAAAGACCTTTTTTGTTGGAGGGGCTAAATCTAATTCTTAAAAAATAATTTTTTCGAATATAGTGGTACCCATTATCACCAGCAGGTTGGCACGGCGATGGGGACAAGGGTTGCCCCATCGCAGGCCAACCTGTTTAGGGCACAATTCGAGATTTATATAATCTGATTCTGTCCGACTATAATAGGTATTCATCTAAGATCATCTATTATAAGAGATTTATAGATGACTTGTTTTTTATATGGAATGGCACAAGGGAGGAGGCTGTCAATTTTTTAAATGATCTTAACACTAATTCAGCGGGTGTTACCCTCACCTCTGATATTAGTGATAGGGATATCCAATTTCTAGACCTCAATTTATACCATGAGAATGGGAAAATCTGCACAAAAACGCACTTTAAGCAAGTGGATTCTAACAATTTTATACATTTTACCAGCAATCACTATAAAAAGTGGACAAGGAACGTGCCCTTTGGGCAGTTCCGACGTATACGGAAAAATTGCACTGCAGACAATGTTTTTCAAGAACAAGCGTCAATTCTCTCTGATAGATTCATAGAGAAGGGTTACCCCAAAGCACTTATAAGAGAGGCAAGGGAGAGAGCTTCCAGAAAAACACAGAGAGATTATGCTTTCTCTAAAAAAGCAGCGAGTGATGGAGAATTGTTTAAAAACAATTTTATAACCACCTATTCCTCACAACACTCGGAAGTATACTCGACCCTCAGAAAACATTGGGGGATCTTACGCTTGGACCCCGTTATTAAGGATCAAATCCCCCTTAGACCAAAAATAACGTATAGGAGGGCCAAAACTCTAAGGAACATTGTCGCCCCATCACGACAGAGAAATAGTGATCAGTTAAAGTCACGTAGTAACAACAAAGAGAATGAACAAGGGGGAGGAGTTAAAAAGTGCAAATATCCCACATGCAAGTGTTGCAATATGTTGCAGGAAGGGACAGAATTTGTATCCACTTCTACAAGGGAGAAATTTAAGATTAAGAGTAATCTCAATTGTAGATCATCATATGTGGTGTATCTCATCACCTGTAGCTGTTTGAAACAGTACGTTGGGAGAACGACCACCAAACTCTCCCAACGGATGAATAACCACAGATTTAGTATAAATAAGATTAACAAGTTATACAGTCTCCCTAGGCATGTGTTGGAAGAACATGCGAACAATGATTATCATCTAAAAGTACAGCCTATAGATTTTATTTCAGAGAATCATTCAGATAGACTCCAGGCCCTGATCAACAAAGAAATGTATTGGATTTTTAAATTAAACACGTTGAGTCCAGCAGGTTTAAATGAGGCCCAAGAAGTAATACAATAGGTTCATTTATACATACATATTTTAATTAGAAATTTATATTTATGCTTTTAACCTGCTAAATAGGGTTTTATTGTCTTAGTTTTAATGAATACCGTTGTTCTATTTATTCATGTACTCTGCACCTTTAAATGTGTTCAAAGGAATCTAGCGTGGTGCTCTCCTGTGTCTCTGGCGAAGTACTGGCATAGAGCATGCGCGGTACAAGCCGGAGCGCGGACAGTGATCACGCGGATGCCCTTACTATGACGTGGACTTCCGCTTCCGGTGAGATGCTGGTTTCCTGGCAAGCGGTTGTGAAAAGAAGTATAGCATCGTACCACATTTAAATATGTGAGTATAAACCCACATGGTATATTTTGTAAAATATGATATTGGGTTTTTAGTAAGCAGAATGTTTTTTA